>JAPFRF010000097.1:20000-24859 GCA_029282475.1 Phrynocephalus forsythii | reverse complement strand
TAGGGTTAGGGATAGGTTAGGTTAGGGTTAGGATTAGGGTTAGGAGTTAGGAGGTTAGGTTAGGGTTAGGGTTAGGGTTAGGGTTAGGGTTAGGGTTAGGGTTAGGGTTTTGGTTAGGGTTAGGGTTAGGGTTAGGGTTAGGGTTAGGGTTAGGGTTAGGTTTAGGCTAGGGTTAGGGTTAGGTTAGGGCTAGGGGTAGGCAAGGCCTAGGGTTAGGGTTAGGGTTAGGGTTAGGGTTAGGGTTAGGGTTAGGGTTAGGGTTAGGGTTAGGGTTAGGGTTAGGTTAGGGTTAGGGTTAGGGTTAGGGTTAGGCCTAGGGCTAGGGGCCTAGGCTAGGGGGTTAGGGTTAGGGTTAGGGTTAGGGTTAGGGTTAGGGTTAGGCCTAGGGTTAGGGTTAGGGCTAGGTGCTAGGGCTTAGGCCTAGGTTAGATAGGGTTAGGGTTAGGGTTAGGGCTAGGGCTAGTAGGACAAGGGTTAGGGTTAGGTTAGGGTTAGGTTAGGGTTAGGTTAGGGCTAGGGCTAGGGTTAAGGGTTAGGGCGAGGGTTAGGCCTAGGTTAGGGTTAGGGTTAGGGTTAGGTTAGGGTTAGGGTTAGGGGTTAGGGTTAGGGTTAGGCTAGGCTTTAGAGGGTTAGGGGTTAGGCTAGGGGCTAGGGTTAGGGTTAGGCTAGGGCCAGGCCTATGGTTAGGGTTAGGGTTAGGCTAGGGGCCAGGCTTAGGGCTAGGGCTTAGGGTTAGGGTTAGGTCTAGGGTTAGGGTTAGGGTTAGGGGTTAGGGTTAGGGCTAGGGTTAGGGTTAGGGTTAGGGTTAGGGTTAGGGTTAGGTTAGGGGTTAGGGTTAGGGTTAGGGTTAGGTTAGGTTAGGTTAGGTTAGGTTAGGTTAGGTTAGGGTTAGGGTTAGGCCAGGGTTAGGGTTAGGTTAGGGCTTAGGGTTAGGTTAGGTTAGGGTAGGGTTAGGGCCAGGGCCAGGGCCAGGGTAGGGGCTAGGGTTAGGGTTAGGGCCTAGGGCCAGGGTTAGGGTTAGGGGTTAGGCTAGGGCTAGGCCAGGGCCAGGGTAGGGGTTAGGGTTAGGCCAGGGTTAGGGCCAGGCCAGGCTAGGGTTAGGGTTAGGGTTAGGGTTAGGGTAGGGTTAGGGTTAGGGTTAGGGCCAGGCTTAGGGTTAGGGTTAGGGTTAGGGTTAGGGGTTAGGTTAGGGTTAGGGTTAGGTTAGGGTTAGGCCTTAGGTTAGGCCAGGGCTAGGGATAGGGTTAGGGTTAGGGTTAGGCCTAGGGGTTAGGGTTAGGGCAGGGTTAGGGTTAGGGTTAGGTTAGGGTTAGGGTTAGGGTTAGGTTAGGTTAGGGTTAGGGTTAAGGCCTAGGTTAGGGTTAGGGCCAGGGGCCCAGGGCCAGGTTAGGGTTAGGGTTAGGCCAGGTTAGGTTTAGGGGCTAGGCCAGGGTTAGGTTAGGTTAGGGTTAGGGTTAGGTTAGGGTTAGGCCAGGGCTAGGGTTAGGCCTAAGGTTAGGTTAGGCTAGGGCCAGGGTTAGGGTTAGGGTTAGGGCCAGGGCTAGGGTTAGGGTTAGGGTTAGGTTAGGGTTTAGGTTAGGGTTAGGGTTAGGCCAGGGTTAGGGTTAGGTTAGGGTTAGGGTTAGGGTTAGGTTAGGCCAGGGTTAGGGTTTAGGGCTAGGGTTAGGGTTAGGGCCAGGGTTAGGGCTAGGCTTAGGGTTAGGCCTAGGGCTAGGGTTAGGGTTAGGGTTAGGGTTAGGGTTAGGGTTAGGGTTAGGGTTAGGGCTAGGCTTAGGGTTAGGCTAGGGTTAGGCTAGGGTTAGGTTAGGTTAGGCTAGGGTTAGGCTAGGTTAGGGTTAGGTTAGGGTTAGGGTTAGGCTTAGGGCTAGGGTTAGGGGTTAGGGTTAGGTTAGGGTTAGGGTTAGGTTTAGGGTTAGGGTTAGGCCAGGGCCAGGCCAGGTTAGGGCCAGGTTAGGGTTAGGTTAGGGCCAGGCTAGGCTGGTTAGGGCTTAGGGTTAGGGCTAGGGTTAGGCTAGGGGGCCAGGGTTAGGGTTAGGTTTAGGGCTAGGTTAGGTTAGGGTTAGGGGCCAGGGTTAGGGTTAGGCTTAGGGTAGGGGTAGGGTTAGGTTAGGCCAGGTTAGGGTTAGGTTAGGGTTAGGCCAGGCCCAGGGGCAGGGCCTAGGCCAGGGCCAGGGTTAGGGCTAGGCCTAGGCCTAGGGTTTAGGGTTAGGCCAGGGCCAGGGGGCTAGGGCTAGGTGCCAGGCTAGGGTTAGGGTTAGGGTTAGGGTTAGGCCAGGGGGTTTAGGGTAGGGTTAGGGTTAGGGTTAGGCTAGGTTAGGGTTAGGCCAGGGTTAGGGCCAGGGTTAGGGTTAGGGTTAGGGTTAGGGCCAGGGTTAGGTTAGGTTAGGGTTAGGGTTAGGGTTAGGGTTAGGTTAGGGTTAGGGCCAGGGGTTAGGGGTTAGGCCCAGGGTTAGGGTTAGGGCCAGGGCTAGGCCAGGGTTAGGGGTAGGGTTAGGGTTAGGGTAGGCTTAGGCTAGGGTTAGGGTTAGGGTTAGGGGGCCCAGGGCCAGGGTTAGGGTTAGGTTAGGTTAGGGTTAGGGTTAGGGGTTAGGTTAGGGTTAGGGGTAGGGGCCAGGCCAGGCCAGGGTTAGGGTTAGGTTAGGTTAGGGTTAGGGTTAGGGGACAGGGTTAGGGTTAGGGTTAGGGTTAGGCCTAGGCTTAGGGTTAGGGCTTAGGCTTAGGGTTAGGGTTAGGCCAGGTTAGGTTAGGGCTAGGGCCAGGGTTAGGGTTAGGGTTAGGGTTAGGGTTAGGGGCCAGGGTTAGGTTAGGTTAGGGTTAGGGTTAGGGGCCAGGCCAGGGTTAGGCCAGGGCCAGGGTTAGGGTTAGGGTTAGGGTTAGGTTAGGCCAGGCTTAGGGGTTAGGGTTAGGTATATAGGCCAGGGGTAGGGCCAGGGTTAGGGTTAGGGTTAGGGTTAGGGTTAGGGTTAGGGGCCTAGGTTAGGGTTAGGGGCCAGGTTAGGGCCAGGCCAGGGCCCAGGGCAGGCTAGGGTTAGGGCAGGGCCAGGCTAGGCAGGGTTAGGGGTAGGGTTAGGGGGTTAGGGCTAGGCTTAGGGTTAGGGCTAGGCTAGGGCAGGGTTAGGGTTAGGGTTAGGGCTAGGGTTAGGGTTTAGGGTTAGGGCCAGGGCTAGGCCTAGGGTTAGGGTAGGTTAGGGTTAGGCCAGGGTTAGGGCCAGGGCCAGGCCAGGCTTAGGGCCAGGGTTAGGGTTAGGCTAGGGTTAGGGTTAGGGCCAGGGCCAGGGCCAGGGTTAGGGCTAGGGTTAGGGCCAGGGCTAGGGTTAGGCTTAGGCCAGGCCAGGGCCTAGGCTAGGGTTAGGCTTAGGGTTAGGCCAGGCCAGGCCAGGGGTTAGGGCTAGGGTAGGGTTAGGCCAGGCCAGGGTTAGGCCAGGCCAGGGTTAGGGCTAGGGTTAGGCTAGGGCCAGGGCTAGGGCAGGCCTAGGGCTAGGCAGGCAGGCCAGGGTTAGGGTTAGGGCTAGGGTTAGGCTAGGGGCTAGGGCCAGGGTTAGGTTAGGGCCAGGGTTAGGGTTAGGGTTAGGGTTAGGGTTAGGTTAGGGTTAGGGTAGGGCTAGGCTTAGGTTAGGTCTAGGGTTAGGGTTAGGGTTAGGGTTAGGGTTAGGGTTAGGGTTAGGGGCCAGGGGGTTAGGTTAGGGTTAGGTTAGGTTAGGGTTAGGCTAGGGGTTAGGGTTAGGGTTAGGGTTAGGCCAGGGTTAGGGTTAGGGCTAGGGTTAGGCTTAGGGCCAGGCTAGGCTAGGGTTAGGGTTAGGGTTAGGGTTAGGGTTAGGGTTTAGGGTTAGGGTTAGGGTTAGGGTTAGGGTTAGGGTTAGGGCTAGGGGCCAGGGCCAGGGTTAGGGTTAGGGTTAGGGGTTAGGGTTAGGGCTAGGGTTAGGCCAGGGTAGGGGTTAGGGTTAGGGTTAGGGTTAGGCCAGGGTTAGGGTTAGGCTTAGGCCAGGGTAGGTTAGGTTAGGGGTAGGGTTAGGGTTAGGGTAGGCTAGGGGGGTTAGGCTAGGGCTAGGCTTAGGGTTAGGGTTAGGCCTAGGGTTAGGCCAGGGCCAGGGGCTAGGGTTAGGCCAGGGTTAGGGAAGGGTTAGGGTTAGGGTTAGGGTTAGGGTTAGGGTTAGGGTTAGGGTTAGGGTTAGGGTTAGGGTTAGGGTTAGGGTTAGGGTTAGGCCAGGGGTTAGGCTAGGTTAGGCTACAGGCCAGGGCCAGGGCCTAGGGCCAGGGTTAGGGCCAGGGTTAGGGTTAGGCTTAGGTTAGGGTAGGGTTAGGGTTAGGGGTTAGGCCAGGGTTAGGGCCAGGCTAGGCCAGGTTAGGCTTAGGCCAGGGTTAGGGGTTAGGGGCCAGGCCAGGGTTAGGGTTAGGGGTTAGGGCTAGGGCTAGGGTTAGGGTTAGGGTTAGGGTTAGGCTAGGGTTAGGGTTAGGGTTAGGGCCAGGTTAGGGGGCTAGGGGCTAGGTTAGGGTTAGGCCAGGGGGTTATGGTTAGGGTTAGGGCCAGGGTTAGGGTTAGGGGTTAGGGTTAGGCCAGGGTAGGTAGGCCAGGGGGTTAGGGTTAGGGTTAGGGTTAGGGGTTAGGGTTAGGGTTAGGGTTAGGCTTAGGGTTAGGGTTAGGGTTAGGGTTAGGGGCCAGGGCAGGGGTTAGGGTTAGGGCTAGGCAGGTTAGGCCAGGGTTAGGCTTAGGGTTAGGGTTAGGGTTAGGGTTAGGGTTAGGGTTAGGGTTAGGGTTAGGCCAGGCTAGGGTTAGGGTTAGGGGCAGCTAGGCTTAGGGTTAGGGCTTAGGCGGGCTAGGGTTAGGGTTAGGGTAGGTAGGGTTAGGGTTAGGCCTTAGG
>JAPFRF010000097.1:10000-15000 GCA_029282475.1 Phrynocephalus forsythii | reverse complement strand
GCTTAGGGTTAGGGTTAGGGCTAGGGGCTAGGGCCTAGGCTAGGCTTAGGGTTAGGGTTAGGGCTAGGGGCTAGGGCCAGGCTAGGTTAGGCCAGGCCTAGGGTTAGGGTTAGGGTTAGGGTTAGGGTTAGGCTTAGGGTTAGGGTTAGGGTTAGGGTTAGGTTAGGGGTTAGGGTTAGGGGTTAGGGTTAGGGTTAGGGTTAGGGCCAGGCCAGGCCAGGGCCAGGGTTAGGTTAGGGTTAGGGTTAGGGTTAGGCTAGGGTTAGGGCAGGGGTTAGGGTTAGGGCTTAGGGTTAGGCCAGGGCCAGGCCAGGGCTAGGGCAGGCCAGGGCTAGGGCTAGGGCTAGGGCTAGGGCTAGGGTTAGGCTAGGTTAGGCCAGGGCCAGGGTTAGGGCCAGGCCAGGCCAGGGCTAGGCTAGGTTAGGCCTAGGGCTAGGGCCAGGGTTAGGGTTAGGTTAGGCCAGGTTAGGGGTTAGGTTAGGGGCCAGGGTTAGGGCCAGGTTAGGGCCAGGGTTAGGGTTAGGGTTAGGGTTAGGTTAGGGTTAGGTTAGGTTAGGGTTAGGGTAGGTAGGCCAGGGTTAGGGTTAGGTTAGGGTTAGGGTTAGGGCCAGGGTTAGGGTTAGGGTTAGGCTTTTAGGCCAGGGGTTAGGGCTAGGGTTAGGGTTAGGGTTAGGGTTAGGGTTAGGGTTAGGCCAGGGTTAGGGCTAGGCCAGGCCAGGGTTAGGGTTAGGGTTAGGTTAGGGTTAGGGTTAGGTTAGGGCTAGGGTTAGGGTTAGGGTTAGGGTTAGGTTTAGGGGCTAGGGTTAGGGGTAGGGTTAGGGTTAGGCTTAGGCTAGGCTAGGGCTAGGGCTAGGGTTAGGCCAGGGTTAGGCCAGGGTTAGGGGCCAGGTTAGGTTAGGGTTAGGGTTAGGGTTAGGGTTAGGGCCAGGGCAAGGCCTAGGCCAGGCCAGGCCAGGCCAGGCCAGGCTAGGGTTAGGGTTAGGGTTAGGTTAGGGTTAGGGGCCAGGGGTAGGCCAGGGTTAGGGGTTAGGCTTAGGCCAGGGGTTAGGGCCAGGGTTAGGGTTAGGGCCAGGCCTAGGGCCAGGGGGCCAGGGTAGGGTTAGGGTTAGGGCCAGGGTTAGGGCCAGGGTTAGGGTAGGGCCAGGGTTAGGGTTAGGGTTAGGTTAGGGTTAGTTAGGTTAGGGTTAGGTTAGGGTTAGGGTTAGGTTAGGCCAGGGTAGGTTAGGGTTAGGCCAGGCTTAGGGCCAGGCTAGGGGCAGGCTTAGGGTTAGGGTTAGGGTTAGGGTTAGGTTAGGCTAGGGTTAGGGTTAGGGCTAGGGTTAGGGTTAGGGTTAGGGCCAGGGTTAGGGTTAGGGTTAGGGTTAGGGGCCAGGCCAGGGCTAGGGTTAGGGTTAGGTTAGGGCCAGGCCAGGGCTAGGCTAGGGTTAGGGTTAGGGTTAGGGTTAGGTTTAGGTTAGGGTTAGGGGTTAGGGTTAGGGTTAGGGTTAGGGTTAGGGTTAGGGTTAGGGTAGGTTAGGGTTAGGCCTAGGCTAGGCCAGGGTTAGGGCTAGGGCTAGGGCCAGGGTTAGGTTAGGTTAGGCTAGGGGCTAGGGCCAGGGCCAGGGTTAGGGGTTAGGGCCAGGGCTAGGGCTAGGGTTAGGTTAGGGTTAGGGTTAGGGTTAGGGTTAGGGTAGGCTAGGGCCAGGGCCAGGGCCAGGGATAGGGGCTAGGCTAGGGCTAGGGGGCTAGGGTTAGGGGTTAGGGTTAGGGTTAGGGTTAGGCTTAGGGTAGGGCTAGGGCTAGGGTTAGGTTAGGGTTAGGGGTTTAGGGCCAGGGTTAGGCTAAGGCCAGGCCAGGGGCCAGGGTTAGGGTTAGGTTAGGGTTAGGGTTAGGGTTAGGGTTAGGGTTAGGGCTAGGGCTAGGCCAAGGCCTAGGGTAGGGTTAGGCTAGGCCAGGGCTAGGGGTTAGGGTAGGGTTAGGGTTAGGCTAGGGCTAGGGTTAGGGTTAGGGTTAGGGTTAGGGCTTAGGGTTAGGGTTAGGCTTAGGCCAGGTAGGGCCAGGGTTAGGGCCAGGGTTAGGCCAGGGGGTTAGGGTTAGGGGGCTAGGGCTAGGGCCAGGGTTAGGGCTAGGGGTTAGGGTAGGTTAGGGTTAGGGCTAGGCTAGGGTTAGGGTTAGGGTTAGGGCTAGGGGTTAGGGGCAGGGCAGGGCCAGGGCTAGGGCTAGGGTTAGGTTAGGTTAGGTTAGGGTTAGGTTAGGTTAGGGGGCCAGGGCTAGGGTTAGGGTTAGGGTTAGGGTTAGGGGCTAGGGTTAGGGGTTAGGTTAGGCTAGGGGTTAGGGCCAGGGTTAGGGTTAGGGGCTAGGGTTAGGGTTAGGGCCAGGGCTAGGGTTAGGGTTAGGGCTAGGGTTAGGGCTAGGGTTAGGGCCAGGCCAGGGTTAGGCCAGGCCAGGGTTAGGGTTAGGCAGGGTTAGGGCCAGGCCAGGCCAGGGCCAGGGTTAGGGTTAGGGTTAGGGTTAGGTTAGGCCAGGGCTAGTTAGGGTTAGGGGCAGGGTTAGGGTTAGGGTTAGGCCAGGCCAGGGTTAGGTTAGGGTTAGGGTAGGGCCAGGGGGGGTTAGGGTTAGGGTTAGGGTTAGGGGGCCAGGGTTAGGCCAGGCCAGGGCCAGGGCTAGGGTAGGGCCAGGGTTAGGCCAGGGGCAGGGCCAGGGTTAGGGTTAGGCCAGGGCCAGGGCCAGGGTTAGGGCCAGGGTTAGGGCTAGGGCCAGGTTAGGCCAGGGCCAGGGTTAGGGTTAGGGTTAGGGTTAGGGCTAGGGTTAGGGTTAGGGTTAGGGTTAGGGGTTAGGGTTAGGGTTAGGCTTAGGTTAGGGGTAGGGTTAGGCCAGGGGGCCAGGCTAGGCCAGGGCCAGGCCTAGGGCAGGGGCTAGGGTAGGGTTAGGGGGGGTTAGGGTTAGGGTTAGGGTTAGGGTTAGGCCAGGGGCCAGGGTTAGGCTAGGCCAGGCCAGGGTTAGGGGTAGGGCAGGGCCAGGCTTAGGCTAGGTTAGGCTTAGGGTTAGGGTTAGGGCTAGGGCCAGGGTTAGGTTAGGCAGGGCTAGGGTTAGGCCAGGGTTAGGCCAGGGTTTAGGTTAGGGTTAGGCCAGGTTAGGGTTAGGCCAGGGTTAGGGTTAGGGTTAGGGTTAGGTTAGGGTTAGGGTTAGGGTTAGGCTTAGGCTAGGTTAGGGGTTAGGGTTAGGCTAGGCCAGGTTAGGGTTAGGGTTAGGCTAGGCCAGGGTTAGGGTTAGGGTTAGGTTAGGTTAGGGCTAGGGTTAGGGTTAGGGTTAGGGTTAGGGCTAGGTAGGGTTAGGGTTAGGTTAGGGTTAGGGTTAGGCTTAGGGTTAGGGTTAGGGTTAGGGTTAGGGCAGGGGTTAGGGTTAGGGTTAGGGTTAGGGTTAGGGTTAGGGTTAGGCTAGGTTAGGCCAAGGCCTAGGGGCAGGTTAGGGCCAGGGTTAGGGTTAGGGTTAGGGTTAGGCCAGGGCCAGGGCCAGGCCTAGGCCAGGGCAGGGCCTAGGGTTAGGCCAGGGTTAGGCTTAGGGCCAGGGTTAGGGTTAGGGTTAGGGTTAGGCTAGGGCTAGGGGCCAGGGCCAGGGTTAGGGCTAGGGTTAGGGTTAGGGTTAGGGCCAGGGCCTAGGTTAGGGTTAGGGTTAGGGTTAGGGTAGGCCAGGGTTAGGGTTAGGGTTAGGTTAGGGCCAGGGTTAGGGCTAGGCTAGGCTAGGCTAGGGCAGGGGCTAGGGTTAGGGTTAGGCTAGGGTTAGGCTAGGCTAGGGTTAAGGGTTAGGGTTAGGGTTAGGCCAGGGTAGGGTTAGGGTTAGGGTTAGGCTAGGCTAGGCCAGGCCAGGCCAGGGGGTTAGGGCCAGGGTTAGGGCCAGGCCAGGGTTAGGCCAGGCCAGGGCCAGGCCAGGGGTTAGGGTTAGGGTTAGGGTTAGGGTTAGGCTTAGGCTAGGGTTAGGGTTAGGGCCAGGGTTAGGCTTAGGGCCTAGGTTAGGCTTAGGGTTAGGTTAGGGTTAGGGTTAGGGTTAGGGTTAGGCTTAGGGGTAGGGTTAGGGTTAGGGCTAGGGTTAGGGGGTAGGGCTAGGGTTAGGGTTAGGTTAGGCCAGGGCTAGGGGTTAGGGTTAGGGCTAGGCCAGGCCAGGGTTAGGGTTAGGCTAGGTTAGCTAGGCAGGGCCAGGCCTAGGCCAGGGTTAGGGGCCAGGCCAGGGCTAGGTTAGGGTTAGGGTTAGGGGGCTAGGCTAGGGCTAGGGCTTAGGGTTAGGCCTAACAGGTAGGTAGGGCTAGGGTTAGGGTTAGGGTAGGCCTAGGGCCAGGCCAGGGCTAGGGCCAGGCTAGGGCTAGGCTAGGGTTAGGGCTAGGTTAGGGTTAGGGTTAGGGTAGGGTTAGGCCAGGCTAGGGTTAGGTTAGGGCTAGGGTTAGGGGTTAGGGCTAGGCCAGGCCTAACCCAGGGGTACAGGCTAGGGCTAGGCCTAGGCCAGGCCTAGGGCTAGGGCTAGGTTAGGTTAGGGTTAGGCCAGGCTAGGGTTAGGGTTAGGTTAGGGTTAGGGTTAGGGCCTAGGTTAGGGCCTAGGGTTAGGGTTAGGGTTAGGTTAGGGCTAGGGTAGGTTAGGTTTAGGCCAGGGCTAGGCCAGGCCAGGCCAGGGTTAGGCCTAGGTTAGGGTTAGGGTTAGGCTAGGTTAGGGGTTAGGGTTAGGCTAAGGGTTAGGGTTAGGTACCTTAGGGTAGGGCTTAGGGTTAGGCCTAGGGTTAGGTTAGGTTTAGGCTAGGGCCATAGGTTAGGGTTAGGGCTAACCCCAACCCTAACCCTAAACCCTAGGCTAAGGGTTAGGCCCTAACCCTAAGGGCTAGGGTAGGGCTAGGCCAGGCCCAGGGCCTAGGGCCAGGGGCTAGGGTTAGGGTTAGGCTAAGGGTTAGGGTTAGGGTTAGGGCCAGGGCTAGGGTTAGGCCTTAGGGTAAGGGGTTAGGGTTAGGGCCCCAGGTTAGGTTAGGCCAAGGTTAGGTT
>JAPFRF010000218.1:0-75638 GCA_029282475.1 Phrynocephalus forsythii | reverse complement strand
TCATCTCTATGCCATGCGGTGGGGGTCCAAATTGGCGACCGCAATATTTATTTTTAAATTGTGGTCCAAAAACCCACCAAAGCACAACAGAAACATGTGAAAATTAGGTATTTTAAATGCCTAAATTTTTATAGTAGCAGCATTGGGTTTTATTGCAATAAAACATCTCCATTGATTTTATTTTATTTTATTTTTATTTTTATTTTTTTACACCTGCGCAATGATGGGCTGGTCATGGGATGGGACCATGCAATTTTTTTGAACCATTCCACCAATGGCATGGCCAGGTTTTGACTGACCCTCTGGATGTGCCAGAGGGCATAAAAAGCCGAGGCACCTTCCAGAAGTCGCAGTCTGCTCTTGGATGTGGTTGAGGGTGGAGGGCTGTGTGGCTGGCTGCTGGAGCCTGGAGGTTAATGCTTTCGATTTTTCGAATTTGGAGGGAGGCTGGAGGCTTGAGGCTTTAGATTTAAGTTAGGCAGGCAGGGAGGGAATTGAATTTAGAAAATAATTCCTTTGATTCCCTGCAGCTTTGTCTGCTGAAGGGAATAGCAGTAGACACAGCAGTTTATTCTTTCTTTTTTCCTCTGGCAGTTTGTGAGGACTTTTTTTCTGATATTGGTTAAAGGGGGAGGTTTGACTGGGAGGGGAGGTGTGGATTTATTTTAAAAATATATTATATATACATACTACCATTTATTTTCTATTTTCCCAACAAGTTCAATTTGCTTGCTTGCTTGCCCACACATCTATCTAGTGGAGATTATTTTACATTTACTTTACATTGCAAATATTATGTATTAGTTTCCTAACTATTACTTACTTCATTGTTTGTTTTTTAAACTTGTTTGTGAGTGCCCTGTGCAGTTCAACAACACCAGGCACATTCCATTTAAGTGGATCAGAAGAATTATGAAATTTATTTTCATTCCCTGAAGTTGAACAAGAACAACTAGAAAACTATATTGTGCTTGTTGATTTACAAGACACACCCCTATATCTCCCTTGTTGCAAGGCTGCCTGAGTGCCCACTGATTCTGATATCAGCCTTATTTCCAGATTTGGGGTTCCATCCTTACATTACTCCACTGTTTGTTTGTTGTTTTGTTTATTATTACATTCCCTGGCCTGAACAGAACTGGCAGAAAACTTCATTGTTCTTGTTGATTTATCAGCCTTATTTCCATATTTTGGATTCCATCATCATTCATTACTCCATTGTTTGTTTGTTTCTATATACTTCTGTTGTTCTCTGTGTGTGTGAACTGAAGTTCAACAACACAGGCCCATTCCATTCAAGTGGATCAGGAGAAGTGTGATATTGATATTAATTTTCATTTTATTCCCTGAATAGCTACTAGTAGACGAGTAAGCATTTAACAACAATATTGGGTTTGTTTATTTACATCCAAAATATCTTTCTTGGGAGGCATATTATACTGCCACTACTCATGTGTGTGAAGCCATCTGTCCAGCTACTGCTTCTGCTGACTGTCTTACAATATTATTTATTCATTACTGGAGCTCATTGTTTGTTGTGTTGTGTGCACTTGAACACACAGGCAGGGAGGCAGGCACATTCCATTTCAGTGCATCCATCAACTTTTGAATTCTGAGTTTAGAAAATTATATATACCAAGGGCAAGCAGGGCAACATTTAAGCTTGTACAAAAGAACACAGTGTGTGAGAGTAAGCTTGGGATAAGTTGAGTAGAATAATTTTTCACTTAATAAAATAGAATCAGACAATCTATTTCACGCAGCGTCAAGGCATCCAGGATGTTGCGTGAGAGGCAGGCGGAGATGGGCCGACCAGAGCACGTTCTGATCCAGGACATAACTACCCAGTGGAACTCCACCTACGAAATGGTCAAGCGCCTGGTGGAGCAGAGGCAAGTGGTGGAGTACATCATGTCAACCACTCCCGTCCTGCCTGAGGGAAGGGTGTTGGACATTGGTGCTACCGAGTGGCTCGCCCTCTCCCAGATGGTGGGTATCCTGCAGCCTTTTGAGGAGACCACCCACGTCCTCAGCAGCTACAACGCCAGCCTGGGCCACGTACTCCCCCTGGTAAATGCCCTTCGCCAACGCCTAGAGGCCAGTATCCGGGAAGAAGCCGATCTTCTTCCAAAGAGCAGGGCCTTGGCAGACAGGCTGCTGACCGGCGTGGATACCCGCCTTAGCCCACTGAGGAGGGAAAATATGTACCAGATGGCATGCCTGTGCGACCCTCGCGTTAAGGGTTCCCTGGCGGGCAGCGCTGCCGACCTAAACTCCTGGAAGACAGAGCTATGCTGTCAAGTCCGCAGGGCTCTCTCAAATCAGGCCCAGGCGTTCCCGAGGGCGCACGGAAGCCAGAGCGATCCAGAAGAGGAATCTTCGCAAGGATTCTCTTCCTCCTCTACTCTAGGAGCGTACACCCAGAGACCAGGGTCCGTACCAGCAGCCAACTACCTGGCCTCTGCCCTAGCCATGGCAGTCTCCTCCTCAGTGGAGGCAAAGGAGGAAGAAGAACCGGACCCCGATGTGACCATGGTGAGGGAGTACATGGCCGAGCCCCTCCAACCCCTCACCTTGGACCCACTCCACTACTGGGCCAGAAAGGCAGACATCTGGCCCGCTCTTTCGACTCTGGCGTTGGACCTCTTGTCCATCCCACCCACCAGTGTCCAGAGTGAGCGTGTCTTCTCCCACATGGGAGATGTCCTGAGGCCGCGCCGCTCTCGTCTGGACCTGGAGACCGTGGATAGGTTGTCTTTCATCCGCTTCAACCTTTCCACGTTGGGACTACCCCAACACTCCAAGACCTAGGTCCAAAGTCGTTCTGCCATGGGTTCCTTCAAAACGGGCCTCCCTTGCTCTAACATCCACTACCAGAGCAACATTTATGCCTGCCTGCCTGCAATTACGCCTGCCTCCCACCTCGGCTTCCTCCCTGCAAGCCTAACTTCCTGCCTGCAAGCCTGCCTGCCTGCCTACAAGCCTACCTGCCTGGCTGGCCCTGTGCCTACCTGCCTAACTGCCTGCTTGCCTGCCTGCCTGCCTTCCTTCCTGCATTCCCACTCAATTTGAAGGGTTTGATTACTGCCCAATTTTTCTAGCCCTTGCCTGGCTCCAAACCAGCGAAGACCACTCAAATTTCATTTGAAGGGAATCATACTCTATCTGGAGGCCCAATTTTTCTAGCCCTTGCCTGGCTCCAAACCAGCGAGGACCACTCAATGTTTATAATTTTGACCTGGACAAGACTTTTGGGGTTGCAGCTGTGCAACGTCCCCTAGCCCTAGCCCTAAACCAATGAAAACAATGCCTGTATGCCTCCCATCCTAACATTCCACCAGCGCAACGCAGTTATGCCTGGCTGTCTGCTCTGTCTATATGACTGCCTGCCCTGCCTGAATGCTTTGCCTGCCTGCCTGCCTGCCACCTTTGTCTGCTTGAATGCCTGTAATTCCGCTGCATGAATGGATGTAATATAAGGGCTACATAATTAGCCCAGGTTATATACGGCTTCCCTGGTCTTCGTAACAGCCCAGGAATATTTTTTTCTAGGGTCACTGTTGGCCCAATATTTCCACGTTGGCCATGGCTGGCCTGAGTGTAGTACACCCCAAAACCTGCCTTCCTAGATGCGTTCCTCCCTTCCCTGGGGTTTTGGAGCCACTCTGCTTACAAAGTAGTCAGGATGCACTTTACAACAACCTACCTCAAAGACTGTTTAGCAGGGGCCTAGCTCTCCTTACAGCCTTAAAGAAATTGCCCTGTTCTCCTGCTTCCAATCTGTCTCACCCGCTTGACGAAACTCGTTCTCCTGGGTTGGAGAAACTCAGCCTCCAAAGGCAGAAACAATCCTCCCTTCTGGCACTTTGGCTTTTTGCCTTCCCTAGCCTGGGTGGGTACCCCGCAAGCTTGCCTTCCTACGTGTAAGCCAGACTGCCTGGTTCCCTGCCTGCCTGCCCCTCTGCCTACGAGCCTGCCTGTCAGGCTCCCGGGCCGGGACAGCACGGCTTTGAGGATGCCTTCCAGGTGCTTCTCTTTCAGACTCTCCTACTCTGGCCTTGTGGCCGCCCGTACTCTGGCTTCGTGGTCTCTTTTGGATACTCCAGGGGGCGATAACCCGAGCAATTGAACATAAGAACATAAGAACATAAGAAGAGCCATGCTGGATCAGGCCAAAGGCCCATCTAGTCCAGCTTCCTGTATCTCACAGCGGCCCCACCAGATGTGTTTGGGAGCGCATGAGACTAGATATCTGTCTCCTGATACCACTCCCCTGCATCTGGCCCTTGAAGTACCCTGGTTTAAAGCCTAGAGATTACACATCTCCATCATGGTTTGTAACCCGTGATGGACTTTTCCTCTAGGAATCTGTCCAATCCCCTTTTGAAGGCATCCAGGCCAGATGCCATCACCACATCCTGTGGCAGGGAGTTCCATAGACTTACAACGCGCTGGGTGAAAAAATATTTTCTTTTGTCAGTTCTTACTCTCCCAGCACTCAATTTGAGTGTATGTCCCATAGTTCTGGTATTTTGAGAGAGGAGAAGAGCTTCCCTCTATCCACTTTACTCATACCCTGCATTATTTTGTATGTCTCAATCATATCCCCCTCAAGCGCCTTTTTCCAGACTAAAGAGGCCCAATTGTTTTAGCCTTTCTTCATAAGGGAGGTGCCCCAGCCCAGTAATCATTTTAGTCGCTCTCTTCTGCACCTTTTCCAGTTCCACTATGTCTTTCTTGAGATGCGGTGACCAGACTTGTACACAATACTCCAGGTGGGGCCTTACTATTGTTTTGTATAACGGCATTATAATGTTGGCTGTTTTATTTTCAATCCCCTTTTTGATAATCCCTAGCATGGAATTGGCCTTCTTCACTGCTGCCACACATTGGGGAGACACCTTCATGGAGCTGTCCACCAACACACCAAGATCTCTTTCCTGATCCGTCACGGATAACTCAGAGCCCATGAGTTGATAGATGAAGTTTGGATTTTTTGCCCCAATATGCATCACTTTACATTTGGTTACATTAAAACGCATTTGCCATTTCTCAGCCCACTCCCCCAGTTTGGAGAGATCCTTCTGGAGCTCTTCACAATCTTCTCTGGTTTTTACCACACGGAAAAGTTTTGTGTCATCTGCAAACTTGGCCACCTCACTGTTTATCCCTGTCTCCAGGTCACTTATGAACAGATTGAAAAGCACCGGTCCCAGGACCGAGCCCTGGGGCACACCGCTTTTCACTTCTCTCCATTGTGAAAATTTCCCATTGACACCTACTCTTTGTTTCCGGGATCTCAACCAGTTCTCAATCCATAAGTGGACCTGCCCTCTTATCCCCTGACTATGCAATTTTCTCAGCAGCCTTTGGTGAGGGACTGTGTCAAAAGCCTTTTGAAAATCCAGATAGACTATATCCACCGGTTCACCCAAATCCACGTGCCTGTTGACCTTTTCAAAAAATTCTAAAAGGTTTGTAAGACAAGATTTACCCTTACAGAAGCCATGCTGATTTTCTCTCAGCAAGGTTTGTTCTTTTATGTGTTTTAAGATTTTCTCTTGGATGAGGCCTTCCACCATCTTCCCTGGGACAGATGTAAGGCTAACTGGCCTGTAGTTTCCTGGGTCCCCCCTCCTTCCTTTTTTAAAAATTGGTGTGACATCTGCTATCCTCCAGTCCTCCGGCACTGTGGCCGTTTTAAGAGACAAGTTGCATATAACCGTTAAGAGATCTGCAATTTCATTTCTCAGTTCCCTAATAACCCTTGGGTGAATGCCATCTGGGCCTGGTGACTTGTTAATCCTCAATTTATCAATTAGTCCTAAAACCTCCTCTCTTTTAACCTGTATTTGATTTAATTCTTTAGTCAAGAGGGGGCGGCTCAGGCAGCGGAATCCGCTCAAGGTCCTCTGTCGTGAAGACAGACGCAAAGAACTCGTTCAATTTCTCTGCAATGTCCAAGTCCTCCTTAACCTCCCCTTTTCCTCCCTCACCATCCAGAGGCCCAATTGGTTCTCTGGCAGGTTTTCTACTTCTAACATATTTAAAGAAGCTTTTATTATTACCCTTTATATTGCTAGCCATGCGTTCCTCAAAGTCTTTCTTTGCCTCCCTTATCATCTTTTTACATTTCTTTTGCCAGAGTTTGTGTTCCTTTTTATTTTCCTCATTTGGTGAGGATTTCCATTTACAGAAGGACCTCTCCTTGTGCTTTAGAGCCTCTCTAACTCCACTCGTTAACCATGCCGGTGTCCTCTTGGACTTAAATGAGCTCTTCTTTCTTTGTGGTATGCACTTGTGCTGGGCCTCTATTATTGTTGTTTTAAACAGGCTCCATGCACTCTGAAGAGATTGGATTCTTCTAACCCTCCCCTTCAGTTTCTCTCTAACTAGTTTCCTCATCTGAGGTAAGTTTGCCCTTCGAAAATCAAGGGTTTTTATGTCTGATTTGGTTGACACTCTTCCTCCGACATGCATGGCAAAGGTAATTGCAGCATGGTCACTGTTCCCCAGAGGCTCAGTGACATTCACATCCCTGACGAGGTCCTGAGTATCACACAATATTAGATCTAGAGTTGCCTGTTCTCGGGTGGGCTCCATGACAAGTTGCTCTAAGGCACAGTCATTCAGCAAGTCGAGAAACCCAGTTTCTCTTTCTTGCCCAGAGCTCACATTGGCCCAGTCAATGTGGGGATAATTAAAGTCCCCCATGATTACTATCCTATCCCTCTTAGCCACCTCCATGATTTCTCTCCTCATTTCAAGGTCCCCCTCAAGTTTTTGATCTGGTGGACGATAGAATACTCCAACTATCACATCACTCTTTGGACCTGGTAGTTTAACCCACAGTGATTCTATGGTGGAGTCAGACCCTCTGTCAATCTCCTTTCTGCTGGATTTTACGCCTTCTTTGACATAGATGGCCACTCCTCCTCCAACCCACCCCTCTCTATCCCTTCTATAGAGTTTATAGCCTGGGATTGCTGTGTCCCACTGGTTCTCCACATTCCACCAGGTTTCTGTTATGGCTATTATATCAATGTTATCCCTAGCTGCCAGATGTTCAAGTTCTCCCATCTTTGCTCGGAGGCTTCGAGCATTGGCGTAGAAGCACCTGTACAGTGGGTCCCGCAACAGCTGCTGCCTTGTTCTTCTCCCCCCACAGCTTTTATTTTCAGTAGACGAACTGTCACATTCCGCTATTCTGCCAGTGTTAATACTTGCTATGTCATCTCTATGTGATTCTCTACCCTGTCCAACCTCATTCCCGAGGATGAGGTGTTCAGAACTCGGATGCCACACAGCTCCTGTCGGCTTTCCCCCAGTTATCAGTTTAAAAGCTGCTCTGCTGCCTTTTTGAGGTTGAGTGCCAGCAATCTGGTCCCATCATGATTCAAGTGTAACCCATCCCTCCTGAACAGGTTTGGCTTGTCCCAAAATGTTCTCCAGTTCCTGACAAATCTAAAGCCCTCCTCTCGACACCATCGCCTCATCCACGCATTGAGGCTTCTGAGTTCTGCCTGCCTGGCGGGACCTGCACGAGGAACAGGTAGCACTTCTGAAAATGCTACCTTGGAAGCCCGGGACTTCAATCTTCTACCTAGCAACCTGAATTTGGCTTCCAAGACTGACCGCTTGGCCTTCCCGACATCATTGGTACCGACGTGTACCATGACCACTGGCTCCTTCCCAGTTCTCTCTAACAAGCTATCTATATTTCTGGTGATGTCTGCAACCTTTGCACCCGCAGGCAAGTGACCATCCGGTTATCATGCTCCTCACAAATCCATCCCTCCGTATTTCTAATGATAGAATCCCCTAGCACAATGAGCTTCTCTCCTGCAGCCTGCTCATCAACATGTACCTGATCTTGTATCTCATCAATAGTGATGAGGGAGAGATCCTCCAGTGGAACCACTTCTTCCTCTATGTGTGCCTCATGAGGTGTGCTGAGGGAAAGAGCTTCAAATTGATTGTGCAAGATGAGACTCTCTGAGCGATGCCTTGGCCTTCTACTCCTTTGAGTCACATTCCTCCACTCATCCACTTCCTGAGTTGGGGGAGTGACTTCCTCCTCTGAAGTGTGCCCTGTCTCTTCTTGGACCTGGATAGTCTCTTCCGCTCTGTCCAGGAACTGCTCAAGCTCCTTAATATGTTGCTGGTCCACTATGCGAGCCTCTAGCTGCTGGACCTTCTCTTCCAATAGCGCTACCAGCTTGCACTTGCAGCAGATGTAGTTCTGCACACGCTCTGTCAAGATAACAAACATGGCACAAGTACTGCAGGTAACTACAGCTGCTCCCTCCAACTCCATTTTAACGATTACAATAAAATGTATTCAAGGTCTCAAAAATGTAAACTTGCACTTTTTTTTAATCTAGTAAGACTCTTTACTTCTTTTATTGTGTAGTCAAAATCTAACAGTGTAGGGGCCGCTAAAGCACCTCTACTCCAACTGTAAGCACGTCAGGAAGTGTAGGACCTCCTGAGGAGTTGCTTGGCTTGGGAACTCAATTAAACCCAGACTATTTTTTTTTTTTTTTTAGTTTGCACGCGCCGTGAGGCGCGTGCTGCTGGTAGCAGCTATTTAAAGCTAAAACTCCGCCCCTTGCTCCTGCAAAAAGAAGAAGTTAGCTCTGCCCTTTGGCCGTGTGCTCCTCTGACCAGCTCCTTCCTCTCTGCTGCTCTGCCAGAAAAGGACTGAGAGACTGCTGGTAGCAGCTATTTAAAGCTAAAACTCCGCCCCTTGCTCCTGCAAAAAGAAGAAGTTAGCTCTGCCCTTTGGCCGTGTGCTCCTCTGACCAGCTCCTTCCTCTCTGCTGCTCTGCCAGAAAAGGACTGAGAGACTGCTGGTAGCAGCTATTTAAAGCTAAAACTCCGCCCCTTGCTCCTGCAAAAAGAAGAAGTTAGCTCTGCCCTTTGGCCGTGTGCTCCTCTGACCAGCTCTTTCCTCTCTGCTGCTCTGCCAGAAAAGGGGAACTCATCAGGAATACTTGGAGGGGGGGTTAGCGTTAGCGTTAGGGTTAGGGGTGTTGTTGTGGCCTCCGCTACTCTTTTCTCTGGGCTGCGAAACACTGTGACTCTTTACTCCGGGCTGCAGAACTCTCTGACCCACTAAGAAGGGCAGATTACTGTTGTCGTCGCACACAGCTGGGACTTGGCTAAAGTCTGCCTTGCTGGCCCTGTGGCCTCTCCTACTCAGGCCTTTTGGCAGCCCGTACTCTGGCCTTTTGGCAGCCCCTACTCAGGCCCTGTGGTCTCAGACTCACGCTATGTGGCCTCCGCTACTCTTTTCTCTGGGCTGCGAAACACTGTGACTCACTATGAAGGGAATTGTACTTGCGTACTGGCAGTTTACGTGCATATTAGCACACAGCTGGGACTTTGTGGCCTTGTGGCCTCCCCTACTCAGGGCCTGTGTCCGCCCCTACTCTAGCCTTGTGGCCTCCCGTACTCAGGCCAGTCAGCTCCTTTGCATACTCGAGCTGTCAATGAGCCTCCCCTCCTCAGGCCCTGTGGGCTCAGACTCAGGCTATGTGGCCTCCGCTACTCTTTTCTCCGGGCTGTGAAACACTGTGACTCACTAAGAAGAGCATTGCACTTGCGTACTGGCAGTTTATTCGCATACTAGCACACAGCTGGAACTTTGTGGCCTTGTGGCCTCCCCTCCTCAGGCCCTGTGGTCTCAGACTCAGGCCATGTGGCCTCCGCTACTCTGTCCTCTGGGCTGCGAAACACTGTGACTCACTAAGAAGGGCATTATACTTGCGTACTGGCAGTTTACGTGCATATTAGCACACAGCTGGAAATTTGTTTACCAGCTTACTAGCACACAGCAGGGAAGGAAGAGGCAAAACTCTGCCTTGCTGTCCTTTTGGCAGCCTGTACTGAGGCCTCAGACTCAGGCTATGTTGCCTCCGCTAATCTTTCCTCTGGGCTGCAAAACACTGTGACTCACTAAGAACGGCAGAAAACTGTTTATAGTAGCACACTGCTGGGACTTGGGTAAAGTCTGCCTTGCTGGCCTTGTGGCCTCCCGTTCGCAGGCCCTGTGGTCTCAGACTCAGGCTATGTGGCCTCCGCTACTCTTTTCTCTGGGCTCACTAAGAACGACACTGGGACTTTGTGGCCTTTTGGCCTTGCCTACTCAGGCCCTGTGGCCTCAGACTGAGGCTATGTGGCCTCCGCTACCCTTTTCTCTGGGCTGCGAAACACTGTGACTCACTAAGAAGGGAATTGTACTTGCGTACTGGCAGTATTAGCACACAGCTGGGACTTTGTGGCCTTGTGGCCTTGCCTACTCAGGCCCTGTGGCCGCCCCTACTCAGGCCCTGTGTCCGCCCCTACTCTGGCCTTGTGGCCTCCCGTACTCAGGCCAGTCAGCTCCTTTGGATACTTGAGCTGACAATGAGCCTCCCCTACTCAGGCCCTGTGGTCTCAGACTCAGGCCTTTTGGGCTCCCCTAGTCTTTTTAAACTTCTTCAAATTTGTAACTATCAGCCTGTCCTCTGGGCTGCAAAACACTGTGACCCACTAAGAAGGACACATTTTACTTGTGTACTGGAAAACAGATGTGATTAGGCAAAACTCTGCCGTGCTGGCCTTGTGGCCTCCCGTACTCAGGCCCTGTGGTCTCAGACTCAGGCCTTTTGGGCTCCCCTACTCTGTCCTCTGGGCTGCAAAACACTGTGACCCACTAAGAAGGACACATTTTACTTGTGTACTGGAAAACAGCCGTGATTAGGCAAAACTCTGCCGTGCTGGCCTTGTGACCTCCCGTACTCAGGCCCTCTGGCCTCAGACTCTGGTCTTGTTGCCGCCCATACTCTGGCCTTGTGGCCTCAGGTACTCTGGCCTTGTGGCCTCCCGTACTCAGGCTCTGTGGTCTCATACTCTGGCCTTGTGGCCGCCGTTACTCTGGCCTTGTGGCCGCCGTTACTCTGGCCTTGTGGCCGCCCTTACTCTGGCCTTGTTGCCACCCATACTCTGGCCTTGTGGCCTCAGGTACTCTGGCCTTGTGGCCGCCCTTACTGGCTTTGTGGCCACACGTACTCTGGCCTTCTGGCCTCAGGTACTCTGGCCTTGTGGCCTCCCGTACTCAGGCTCTGTGGTCTCATACTCTGGCCTTGTGGCCTCCCCTACTCTGGCCTTGTGGACGCCCATACTCCTTGTACGGCTTAGTGGGCTGTAAAACTTAGAGTTCTGCCTAATCCAAGTTGTGTGCCATACGCCAGTAAGCTGTATTTAGTAAGTCAGAGGAACCCAGAGCCCACTACTAACCCTAACTCTAACTCTAACCCTAACCCTAACCCGTACGCCAGTACACTGTCGTTCTTAGTGGGTCAGAGGCACCCAGAGGTGCAGCCCAGAGCCCACAAACCCTAACCCTAACCCTAACCTGTACACCAGTACGCTTCCCTTCTTAGTGGGTCAGAGGCACCCAGAGGTGCAGCCCAGAGTCCACAAACCCTAACCCTAACCCTAACCCAGGGGTGCCCAAACTTTTTGTAAGGAGGGCCAGATTTGGTGGCTGAGAATGTGTCAGGGGCCAGTTGCTCCCCGACCCTGCCACCCCACTGCAAGCCCCACCCACTGACCCATAAGCCCCACCCACTGACCCCTTGCAACCCCACCCACAGGAAGGAAGGCAGGGACCAAGGGAGGGAGGAAGGGAGGTGGAAACCAAGAGAGGAAGGAAGGAAGGTGGGGAACAAGGAAGGGAGGGAGGGAGGGAGGTGGGGACTGGCAGTGCTGGTGGTGGTGACCCGCCCCCTCACCCACCCACCCAGCCCCACAAGCTTCTGCTCACCGGCCGGCCGGCCCGCCCAGCCCGTCAAGCTTCCCAGCGGTGTCAGTGTTGGCAAAAGATTTACCAAAAAAAAAAAACATGGGGCGAAGGAGGGGGAGGGAGGGGAGGGCCAGCCAGCCGCGGGCCACTCAGAATGGCCTGATGGGCTCGATTTGGCCCCCGGGCCGGCATTTGGGCAGGCCTGCCCTAACCTGTACGCCAGTACACTGTCATTCTTAGTGGGTCAGAGGCACCCAGAGGTGCAGCCCAGAGCCCACAAACCCTAACCCTAACTCTAACCCTAACTCCAACCCTAACCCTAACCTGTATGCCAGTACGCTTCCCTTCTTAGTGGGTCAGAGGCACCCAGAGGTTCAGCCCAGAGCCCACTAACCCTAACCCTAATCCTAACCCTAACCTGTACGCCAGTAGGCTTCCCTTCTTAGTGGGTCAGAGGCAAACAGAGGTGCAGCCCAGAGCCCACAAACCCTGACCCAAACCCTAACCCCAACCCTAATCTGTACGCCAGTACGCTTCCCTTCTTAGTTGGTCAGAGGCACCCAGAGGTGCAGCTGAGAGCTCACTAACCCTAACCCTAACCCTAACCTGTATGCCACTGCACTTCCCTTCTTAGTGGGTCAGAGGCACCCAGAGATGCAGCCGAGAGCCCACAAACCCTAACCCTAACCCTAACCTTAACCCTAACCCTAACCTGTACGCCAGTACGCTGTCCTTCTTAGTGGGTCAGAGGCACCCAGAGGTGCAGCCCACTATCCCTAACCCCAACCCTAACCCTAACCTGTACGCCAGTATGCTGTCCTTCTTAGTGGGTCAGAGGCACCCAGAGGTGCAGCCCACTATCCCTAACCGTAACCCTAACCCTAACCCATGCCACTACCAGGCTGAATCTCTAACCACTAGATGACCAAGGTTGCATTTGCTTAATTGCTTGGCTTTACGTACAAGGCGTGACATTGGCGATGGGGAGGACATTGAGAGGAGTAGAGTAGTAGACCCTCATCAAGATTTGGGGAGGAACGGAATACTGTGTCTCCTGCTGCCTCTGAGAGGTGGAGGGGAGATGGGATGGATAAAAGCTTCAAAACAAAACAACAAAAAAGTATAACAGGCAGCCAGACCAAGTAGGGTGGCCGGTTCAGTTAGCGTTGACCAAGAGAAAAAAAAAAGAATATTGCACTCTGCCCACTTTGTTTGCTTTATTGCATAGGATGCAGTCTTATGCAACGATATATTTATTATCCATCACCCAGTTTAAAGTGTTTTCCGCCTGCTCTGGGTCATTGCGGGACGCCCCCATGCTCTGGGACGTCAAATCGCGCTAAATCGCGGTGGAAACGACAACACGACGAAACGACAAATTTCAAAAAATTTCGCGAAAACGGAAACGACCCGAAACGGACGTGTTCCGACAAATGACAACTCGAAACGTCATTTTTTCTGGTCGTGCCCATCTCTAGCCAACATCATGTTGCCTTTTTCCTGTGGGGTTAGAAGAGTCGCAGAGGCAACAGGCTGCAGGCAGGCTGTCCTTCCACGAGCAGTGCCATGGAGAGTCTTTTTACGTTCTCTTTTGAGCAGAACCCACAGGTTGGAGGGCTGGGGCTTCAGAAAGGTGAAGTTTTTAAATTTTGTCCCTGGCATTGGACTTCCTTGAATTCAAACAAAGCAAGAGTTTTGATCTTGCTGAATCTTGCCAATATGCCATATAATGGTTGAGTCAGCCAAAGTGCATAAAATTAACAAGTCCCAGAAAAGAGTGGAATTCCTTGGGTGTGGTAGGAATGGGGACTGTGAGAAGAGTTTTAATTCGCTCTGGGGCCAAGTGACGTTTCCCATGAGACTGTGTCTGAGGAAGCACACTTTCTTCTGTACAACTTGTGCCTTCCTCTAGGATACACAGTAGCTTGGGTTAAACAGAAACTTGAAAAAGTCGACTGTGAGGCGAACACATCTGTCAGAATCAGGAGTTGCCTGCAAAAGTTCTTCCACGTTTTGCAGAAATATATTTTAGTGGGGTAGGGCTAAGCACAGAGATCTTGGGATAAAGCTATGTTCAGTCAACACAGAAGAATCTGGAAGTTGAGTCCTGGCAACTGGACTTCTTCTCTTGAGAGACTGAAACGTTTCACTGCTTATCCAAACAGCTTGGTCCGTTTCGACTGACAAAACTGTTTGGATGACCAGCAGAACATTTTAATTTCTCAAGAACAGAAGTCCAGTTGCCAAGACTCAGCTCCCAGACAAACAAGGTCCCCTAGTTTAACCACCAGTCTATGAGGGAGAATCATAGAGTCACTGCTCTTCACGAGGCCCCTTCTCTGATCCAAATGCCCTGCCGAAATGACGGGAAGGGGGTTATTTCTCAATCCCACCCAATCCCGATCCCAATCCCGTGAATGGGACTCACCCTCCAGCGCCCTTGGATGGCGAGCCTGGAGAGGAGCCTCTTGCAGGGAAGAGGAAAACACTTAAGGGCAGCCTTTGGGAAGCAGCCGGAACCCCTGTTTCCTTCCGGAGGGGTAAAAGGAGCACACAGGAAAGGGGGACTTCTTGTACGGTTGGACTCTTGCTGTGGAGGATTCCATCCACTTCCTTTCCAACCTTTCCCTTCCTTTGTAGGAATTGCAACTCTATTGATTTAACTCTTTGAGAGGAGATGAAGAATGAAGGATCCTTCCCCACCACATGAAGGTTATTTATTTATTTATTTATTTATTGTTTGACTTGTATACCGCCCGTCTTCCCGAAGGAACTCCGGGCGGTTCACAGCGAGCAAATGCATAACAGAAGTTAAAAAAAACACTTTAAATATAACAATTTTTAAAAAAAAAACACTTAAGCTGGCAATAAAACACAAACAAATGGCAGATTGCGGAAAAAGAAAAGTAAAATATTAAATTAAGTCACCAAATGTCTCTCGGAAGAGCATGGTCTTCAATGCCTTCCTAAAGGCTGGCAGGGACTGTGCAAGGCGCTCTTCACTGGGGAGGTGGTTCCACAGAGCAGGGCAAGCCACAGAGAAGGCTCGGGTTCGGGGAGGGGGTTCGAGCCTCCCTGGGCGTGGCCACCCGCAGCATGTGCGCCCATGACAACCTAGTCAGTTGGGCCAATGTTGAACGCTGGGAGATGCGATCTGCCAGGTAGTCAGTTCCCAGGCCATGGAGGGTTTTATAAATTAAAACCAAGAACTGGAATCTGATTCGGGATGCAACAGGCAACCAATGCAGACGAGCCAGAACTGGGGTGATGTGGTCGAACCGGCGCACACCTGCCACCAGTCTGGCCACCGCACTCTGTACCCGCTGCAGTCGCCGAAGGAGAGTCAAGGGCAACCCCATGTAGAGCGCGTTGCAATAATCTAGCCTCGAGATCACCAGCGCTTGCACAACAGGTTGGGCTTCTCAGACCGCCAGGATCTTTTCCTCATGTTTGCTTCGGGAGAAAAAGACTCCTTCACCAAGGAAATTGCTTGGCTGCATCTTTTCTTCTTACTCCTCCTGCAGCTCATTCCTCTTCCCAGAACCTTGTCTGCAGATATTTGGCAGCCAAATCCTGCAGGTTTAATTCAAGTTGGCCCAGACCCCGGGACTGACCCCTTGCAAGGGAGGATGATCCCCCAGTGAAGGGACATTAAGAGGAGGACACGATTCCCCTCCAGTCCTCTTCAGAAAACCTGCAGGTCACTCGTGGTTGGGGGAGACTGGAGGAACGTAGATCTTTGAAGATGGTAGAAGAGGCTCCCTTTCCCCTTTCAAGGAGGAACGAGGGAGGGGCGGAGAGAAGGGCGCATGCGCAAAAGGGGGCTCCTCCGGAGTTTCCTCTCGTCTGGACCGGGAAGGGGGTGAGTAATTGGGGGCTGGGGTGGCATCATTGGAGGGGGGGCTGAAAAAGGACCGAGGGAGGGCCCCCTCCGTGTGCACGAGGGGTTGCAGGTGCCCCCCCCTTTTTTCCCTCCCTCTCCCTCCTTCTGCATTGCACGATCGCTGGCCCTGCAAGGCTGGTCTTTCCTCCCGAGTCCCCTCTTGGGGGGAGACAATTGGGGGGGGGCGGAGATGGTGGATTGCCAGGATCCCCCCCCCCCCGAGGCAGACCCTCCCAATTCGCCCTCTTCCAGCAAGGGTGAACGTGGCTCTCTTTCTTTCGGCGTGGCTGGTCCCGGATTCTCCGGTGATGGGACCTCCATCTTCTCCCCCTGAATCCTGCAGGCACCGAAGGGTGTTTTAAAAGAGGGGGGGGAAGCAACGTGGATCTCCCTCCCACCCTCCTCGCCCCCCATTGTTTCCACGAAGTCTGGAGGGAAAACACCGCCCGCCCCTCTTTCTGCCAAAAGCGGCCGGTCCCTGGGTGGGAAAGTGGAGGAGGAGGAGGAGGAAGGTCTGGGAAGGGGGGGCGGGAAAGGAACAGAAAAGGGGGTGTGGGGGTGGAAGGGAGGCTCAGATGGGGGAGAGATGGGGGGCGGGGGGCAAGTAACTGGCCTGGGCCTGGCGATGTCTTTCCAACCTCTTTTTATGCCTGCCTAAAACCTGACTTCGGGAGCAAGTGAGAAAAAGACCTGGCGGCGGCGGCGGGGCGGGGGGAGGGGAGACCCAGATCCATTTCCAATGTCCATGTTCCCATTTTCGAGGTGGGGGGGCAGATTGCAGAGGAGACGGGATGGTCTTCCTGCCTGCCTGGCTTGGGGTATTCCTTGTTGTGTTGCTTCTGTGCCTGGAAGTAAAACGTGCTTTTAAAAGAAAGCAGAGCAGGTAACAGGCCCAAGAAACTTCTGGGGGTGGGGGTGGCGATGAGGGAGGTCGGAGATATCAAAACCCAAATTAAAAATAAACAAATTTATTTATTATTAATTTTAGAGCACTTTTACCCCACTTTTCCCCATGGAAAAGGACCCAAGGCGGCTTATAGTAATGAGGGACAGTATGCACTCCAATACAATTAAAACATGATAAGATACAGTCCAATACATTTGAGATATGTTCAAGTATTGAGAACAAGGAATGGAGGGACTTCTTAAAGCATTAATAGACAACATTGCATTAAAGCTAGGAGGTTATAAGTAGTTATAAACACAAAGTCTACGTGAACCTATAGATGTGTATAAAAGACACATAATGGTAGACCATCATTCAAGGAAAGCTTGCCTGAAGCCTTCACCAACAAGGCCATAGCTAACGACCCACGCTTTATGGGTTTCTACACCTTAGGCCATTGTTCACTGTAAGGCTATTTGTACTGTTGTCTACCTAAGAAGCCTATTCAGGCCATTGTTCATCTTATGAGCCTATTTTAGACCAGGGTGACAAGAGATCAATGCGAACTGTAAGATGGAGGACTCGCAACTAGCTTTCTTCAGACCGATGAAGCTGTTTGGATGAGCAGCAAAATGTGTGTATTTCTCAAGAAAAAGAAGTCTAGTTGCCATGACTCAACTTCCAGATAAAGACCTGGTTGTTTAGAACTCCTTTCCCTGGCTGTTAACGTTTACTCAGAGACTTGTTAAGAACTTATTTCCGACTTGTTAACTTTGCCCCCCATCTCCACTGGCTCTTACCTTACTCTTCCTCTTTGCCTTTTATGAGGGATGTTGTTGATTTAATTATGTTTTTGTATGTACTGTTATATTGTATTGTTTATCCTTTATTTATGTTGATATGTTGCAAACTACCCAGAGTGGCTTCGTTGCCAGATGGGCGGTATATAAATCAAATAGATAAATATAAATACAGTGGTACCTCTACTTAAGAGTGGCCCTACTTAAGAGCAATCCGACTTAAGAGATTAAAACCATTGCCGTTTTAACTGCTGCCTTGCAAATTTTAGATGGACTCTGCTCTACTTACAGTTTTATTTATTTATTTATTTATTTATTTATTTATTTATTTATTTATTTATTTGGATAAGGTGCCTCTACTTAAGAGTTATCTGACTTATGAGCATGCATTTTGAATGGATTTAATTCATAAGTAGAGGTACCACTGTGCATATATATAAATAAATAAAGCTCCCACTCCTTTTGTTGTGCCAAAACCCCTTCTTTAGGCACAAAACATCATAGCTGGAGAATAAACCAGACCTGCTTAGGAGCATATTTGAAAGGGGAATGGAAATCCATTTATTTAAAGGAGCCCCTTTCCCTCTCCTCCAACGCCTCTTGCGGCAGCTTCTGTAAAGCAATGCCATAAAACCCAAATGGAGCTTCTCTTTCCCTAATTCCTCCCGAGGAGTCCGAACAACAGTGCTCCTTCTTCAGTTCTTTCCTATGAAATGATAGACATCCAATCCGGAGGAAGGCAGTACTTCTGAATCTACTCTCCCATTCAAGAACGTGTCCTCTGAGCTGGCCACTTCCCCTCCCCAAAATGGGAGTGCTGATGGAAGCAGAAAATTATTCCTGCAGGTAGGGGAAAATACTGAAGTGATTTTGCTTGTGATTCCCTCTTTCAGCTGCCAGCCTTCTTTCAGGAGGCAACTGTGCATTTCCTCCTTGGAAAGTGAGGTTCCCTGGAGCCAGGCTGGTGAGCTCTGCACAGGATATCAGGTTGGAGATTACTGGGAAGAATAAGGTCCCGCCAGGTAAATATTTTGCCTTCTGGTCATAGCATGTGCAGCTTGTTTCTTGTCTCCTTGCCAGAATGCAGCTGATAGAGTAAGGTAGGAGGGGGCTGTGAGGGACCTAGAAATAGATCAAGTTGAACCCTCAGTTCAATGCAGGACTCAAAATCTAAGTATACTGTATCTGATGGACAGTTGTCTGATGTTTGGTTCCCAGTACATTGATCAGGGTTGTTGCCCTCCTCTGAACCTGTTTGTCAGCAGCCTTCTTAAAGATGAATGTAAAGAGTACTTGATGGGATTTGGAGACTGTACACCTGTTAATGCATCCTAAAATTGTATTGGTTTTTTTTACAGCTCCATCACACTGTTGGATCATATTCATCTCATGCTCACTCGTAGCATTGCTCAGTTAAAGAACCCCCAACTTCTAGTGTACATTTTCCACCTCATGGAAGATTATGTATTGATCCCTGCTAAATTCTGTTCTAACTTCTAACTTTATATCTTATATAAAGTATATATAGCAGTGTGCTGTCTGCATATTTTATATGCATTCCCTACAGTTCCCCATCCAATTCATTAATAAATTTCCTGGGTAGTAATGAGAACCACATAGAACCTTGTGGTGCCCCACTTGTTATCTCTCCCTGGTTCCAGAAAGAGCCACTGAGAAGTACTCTCTTCAGTACTGTTTTATAACTGACCTGTGTATCCACCTCCTACATCAGCCCTTAACTATTTAGGTTTGTAACTGTAAGATCATTGAGTATTGTATCAATAGCTTTGTTGTAGTCAAGATACATTATTTTGACAGTGTTCCCAGGGTCTACCAAAGAGGTCAGTGTCAAGCTGTAATTATGTCCCAGCCAGCAGAACATGCATGGAATAGCTTGTCATAACCAGGAGTAAGGAACATTCAGTTCTTCAGATGTTTTGGACTGCAGTTCCCAGAAATTGGAGCTTATAAAACAAATGATAAAGGACTTCAGCAGTTGTAGTACAGAACATCAGGAGCACCAAGGGTTCCCCGGCCTTCATTTAGACTGTTTTATGGCGGAAAAGCAACCAATACATCATCTTAGTTCACATCAAAGTCACCCAGGAGAGAAACCACATAAATGCATGGAATGTGGGAAGAGCTTCAGTCGTAGCTGTAGTCTTAGGGTGCATCATACAAGTCACACAGGGGAGAAACCATATAAATGCATGGAATGTGGAAAGAGTTTCAGTCAAAGCAGTAGTCTTCGCGTGCATCAAAGAAGTCACACAGGGGAGAAACCACATAAATGCATGGAATGTGGGAAGAGCTTCAGTAAAAACTTTAATCTAAGTGTACATCTAAGAAGTCATTCTTGGGAGAAGCTACATAAATGCATGGAATGTGGAAAGAGCTTCAGTCACAACACTAGTCTTAGGGTGCATCAAAGAATTCACACAGGGGAGAAACCATATAAATGCATGAAATGTGGAAAGAGCTTCAGTCAAATCAGTAACCTAAGTGTACATCAAAGAAGTCACACAGGGGAGAAACCACATAAATGCATTGAATGTGGAAAGAGATTTAGTCACATTAGTAGTCTTAGGGTGCATCAAAGAAGTCACACAGGGGAGAAACCACATAAATGCGTGGAATGTGGGAAGAGCTTCAGTCACAGCTATAGTCTTGGGGCGCATCAAAGTAGTCACACAGGGGAGAAATCACATAAATGTATGGAATGTGGAAAGAGCTTCAGTCACAGCAGTAGTCTTAGGGTGCATCAAAGAAGTCACACAGGGGAGAAACCATATAAATGCATGGAATGTGGGAAGAACTTCAGTCGCAGCTGTAGTCTTAGGGTGCATCATAGAATTCACACAGGGGAGAAACCATATAAATGCATGGAATGTGGGAACAGCTTCAGTCACAGCTGTAGTCTTAGGGTGCATCAAAGAAGTCACACAGGGGAGAAACCACATAATTGCATTGAATGTGGGAAGAGCTTCAGTGACAGCAGTAGTCTTAGGGTGCATCAAAGAAGTCACACAGGGGAGAAACCACATAAATGCATGGAATGTGGAAAGAGCTTCAGTCACATTAGTAGTCTTAGGGTGCATCAAAGAAGTCACACAGGGGAGAAACCACATAAATGCATGGAATGTGGGAAGACCTTCAGTGACAGCAGTAGTCTTAGGGTGCATCAAAGAAGTCACACAGGGGAGAAACCACATAAATGCATGGAATGTGGCAAAAGCTTCAGTTGTAGCAGTCAATTAAATAGACATCACAGAAGTCACGCAGGGGAGAAACCACATAAATGTATGGTTTAGGAAAATGAGTCTATATACACGCATATTGTGTTTTAACGATGCCAGGCCTCCATGCTCTTCTGCAATCTCTCTGCAAACTCACACGGCACCGAGGAGGCCTGACACTTTTATTAGCTATCAAAGGCAGGGTTTCAGATATGACATTATATCCTTCTTGTCAGCCTGCCATAGGCTGATGAACTCCTGGGAAGGGCTTTACGTGACGTGGACGTGTCACCTAGCGAGGGACTAGATGATGCATAACCCCAGCTGCTTGTTATCCCACCCCATGACGTGAGCAGTGCAGGAAGGGGGATGATGAATGATTGTTTTTTCATATGGCCATTCCATGGTGTGGTGGGAGGAAGAGATAACCATAAGCCTGCTTCCTGAATGCAGATCCCATGGGCTGCATTGTCCTCTCCCAGGGCCTCCCCGCGTGCGGGGGGGTGTCAATATTTCCCACGGAACCCTTTGCAGGAAGTGTGCTGGGTGTGCTTATTAATATTTAATATTTCCCAAGATAGCATCCCTATGGTATGGACTGTGAGAAGAGCTTCTGTCACAGCTGTAGTCTTAGTGTTCATTAAGGAAGTCACACAGGGGAAAAACGATAGAAATGCACAGAATGTGGAAAGAGCTTCATTCAGAATAATAATCTTAGGGAGCATGAAAGAAATCACACAGGGGAGAAGCCACATAAATGCATTGAATGTGGAAAGAGATTCAGTCACAATTGTAGTATTAGGATGCATGAAAGCACTCACACAAGGGAGAAACCACATAAATGCATGGGATGTGGGAAAAGTTTCAGTCATAGCAGTAGTCTTAGTGTGCATCAAAGAAGTCACACAGGGGACAAACCACATTAATGCATGGAATGAGAAAAGAGCTTCGGACAAGGCGGTTACCTAAGTAAACATCAAAAAACTCATATAGGTGAGAAACCATAGAAATACGTAACACGTGGAAATCTTTTGGGAGTCACGAGGGAACTCAGTTTCAATCTGTGGGGACCATTCTACCGAGGTCCGACTGAGAGAAGGGGTCCCGGACAATTCTCCTCCTCCTCTTGTAGGCAGTTACTCTCTGGAAGGGGAATAACACATGGTAAAGTGCCTTGGACCCAATCCAGGCCTTCAGATCAAATTCTGAACAGGTCCGGCCTCCCAAATAGATGGGCCAAATCTGAGACTTCTGTTTTGTGGTTTGTACAGCACCATCTGCAGTAGGTCCCTGCTCTTGATCTGACATTATTCGGAAAGGAAAACTTCGCACCAGGCTGTATTTATCACAGTCTCTAGGAGCTCCAGGTTCTTGCCTCTGGGTTACTCCATGCAGATCCAGGAGCCTTTTCACATGACCCCTAAGTTCCGCTGGCCACTTAAATTCAGACCAGAGATCTTGGCAGTTTGTCGCTGTTCCCGTGTTCCCACCCCCTCCGCACTCCTGGCTGCTGGCTGCGTGAGGGGAGGGAGAAAAAAAGAAAGAAAAGAATGCCTGCTTACCTATCTTCTGCCGGTCTAGCTCTGTTCCCGGCAGCATTCAGATCTCTTAAAGGGGCGGGGGGCAAAAACAACAACAAAGAGAAGTGAGGAGAGCCCGGCAACCACTACGTTAGATCCGCATCAGGGATTTTTCACCCCTGGAGAGCAGGGACCTGAAAAGTGCGCTGGGTCCCGCTTAGGTGGGCATGGTCGCACTTAATTTTCTGTAAACCCCGCAGCTGGTGGGGAAACAATTTTAAGCTCCGGAGCTGGGAGCCATTTGCCGCGGAGTTTAGGGGTCATGTGAAAAGGCTCCAGGATGCTCAGATCGACCTCTTCAGCATGGGTGCCCATCTTTGAAGGAGCAGATGGGGAGGCATTCCATTCCTTGCCAGTCTCTCCCCACAAGAAGTATCTCATTTAGCAATTCTTTGATTATTCCCACCCTTAGTCCCACTGCCGCATGTACAGGTAATTAAGCTGTCATCATTTACTGTATATACTTGAATATAAGTTGAGTTTTCCAGCCCTTATTTTGGGTTGAAAAAAGGCCCCTGACTTATATTCAGGTGAATGAGAAGCAGCAGGTTTTTAAAACTTTTTTTCTGTCCCAAAGCAAGCACCAATGGTGGACACTGGCGTTTTCTTTGGGAGAGAAAAAAAACTTTTAAAAAACCACCCCTTCTTCAACCCCCCTTCCCAATCAGGCACATAGATGGAGATGTGCTGGGGTTTTAAAACTTTTTTCTCCCCCGACGCAAGCATCAGTGTTAAAAACCTGCCTCTTCTTCCCCCTAATCGTACGTGGAAGAGGAGGAGGAGGAGGAGGAGGAGGAGGAGGAGAAGGAGGAGGAGGAGGCAGAAGAGAAGGGGAACTGCCATGGCAGCAGCAGCAACCAGCAGAAGCACTGGCTTGGGGAAGGCAGTGGAGGGAAATCATGCAAAAATTGGGGCCTGGACTTATCCTTGAGTTGACCTATGGTTGAGTATTTATGGTAATTTAAACCCTATTTGGACTCTGTATTACTTGAAATCATGGAGTCTCACACTATTAATTTAAAACGTTTAAGAATAGTTTATTGCAAAATGAAGGATAAAGACATTCAGGCTTTCCAGTTGACTTCAATTACTATTTATATACAGCGCCCCCTTCATCGTAGAGGTTAGGTTTCTGACCCACCTGCAATAAAAGAAAAACTGTGATATACGGACACCTTTGTCTGTGGGTCAGGCTGGATTTGGCAGGTCTTTGTGGGGCCTCTTGTACTCAATCCAGGCCTGCCTCTGCCTGGAACAGGCTTCCAGTGGTCTTCCCAGGCCTGTAGAGAGTCCAGAAGTTGCTTCCGGAGGGTCTGCACTGGGCGGCTTTCCCAATGCTACTCTTACAAGTGAGCCTTTAAATTCAACATACAGAAAGCACAGAGGCACCACACATAAAGAGCAGCAAAAGCATAAAATAGTTTTCCACCAGAAAAAAAAATAGGCAGAAAGGCAAGTTCATGAAATAATGTGAGAATGATAACTTCTTCTGTATGTTCTGGGGATTCCTTCGCCGGAAAGACTTTGATATGCTAACCTTCCAGACCAGTTGAAGGGATTAGCGACGAAAAGAATGCAGAGGCCTCAAACACACAGAGATTCTTTTTTGGTGCCGTGCATCAGATGAGTCAGGCAGAGTCAAGTCTGTTAACTTAACTACCTCCTCCCCCTGAGCAGGCTGTCTTTTATTACCTTCCAACACATCATAGATACATCAGCACAGAACCATCCAATGAACATGCATCTTGTATTCCCAGGTCATGCACAGTAGCAGAATATTATCTCATTCTCTAGGCATGCATACCCCCACGCTTGCTTCGTCGCCATCTTTAAAATGATCTGTCCTCATCTCTCTATTTGCCAGCTTATTAGCCAATCAGAGAGTGTTACTGCTGTGATATATAGACATACTGGTTGTCTGAGGCTGCTCAGTGCTAGGCTGACAAGGCATATGCAAAGCATAGGAGGCAGATCCTCACAAATTCCACTCTTTAAAATAAAATTTTAAAAAAATTAAAAGGTGTAGAATATAATACATTAATACATTCAAAGGTGTGTTGTGTGCAAACAATAGTGAACTAACTACAATATCATAAAATATTAGTGAATTAAGTGAAGCATATATATCTCTATACAATATTCAGTGTATTCAGTTTAACTTTCAGCCATCCGGCTGTGTTGTGGTCAGTTTCAACCTGAAGGTGGCAGTATTGTATCGCTTATGTAAAAGGAGTGTTCTCTCCTGTTTTCTAAAATAAATTTTTTCAGTAGTTTGCTAGGATAAGCTTCAGAGAAATATGGTTGGGTCATTTTGAGGTAGAGAATCATACTGCATTGCATAGAGCTGTCTGCGTGCTGCAGACGCCCTATGATTTGAGCTTTGGCAAAGATTACCAAACATATTCCATAAATTGGGAATGCATTGTATACAACAGCATGATATTATGAGCAGAAACACAACTGCTAACAGAGTTACTATCAATTGTCTAACCCAAGTCAAATTTGGTAGCCAGTCCCACAACCAGCTAAGAGGGTTAGGAGACTGGTTAACATTGTCATCAATCATTTCTTGCATTTTTGCCAATTCACCTTCAATTGATTTGTTAAGACTATAAAAAGTAAGGTGACATTGGGACCCAATGATTTTGCAATATTCGTTCCTCCCCATAATATAATCCAGAACAAACCTATGTTGAATTATTATCTGATTCAGTTGTTCCAGTTCCGATTGAAGGGATCTGATGAGACGAGCCGTGGCGTTTATGCTTTTTTCTAACCGGCATGGTAAACCTATGACACTTTTCCGGTTTTCCTGAACTAATATTCCTGGGTAAGCTCCCAAAGTGAGAACACCAAAAATGGCTCCTGCACTCCCCTGTGTTCCTGCGTTTTTGGAAAATTGCTCACTGAGAATCACCTGATCAGAGCAGCTGAAGCCAAGGGGAGCTGACTTTTTGTGACGTTCAGATAACTCATGGCTATGAGCTACCTGAACAGGCAATGTGATAAAGCCCACAGCAACACAGGCACCTGACATATGACCTGGATGATAATTGGTAGCCCATTTGTCAAAGAAAAAACATAAATTTGGATCCTTGATTGCCCAATGGCCGCATATGCTTCCGACCCCATCATATTTAGCTTGAAATAATGGAATATTAGGAAAAACATCTGCCAGATTTGTTTCTTTGACAGTAAACTTATGTACAGTGGATGGCAGAGTCCATGTTGTCAAGTTGATGCATCTAGTGTAGGTATCTCAGCAGATGGCTTGGAAGCAGATCTCCAGGGGCGTACACAGCGAGCTGGAATCCACACTACCCCTTTGTTGGTCACTACAGCCGCGTGTCCGCTTCCCCACGTTACCAGCGGGGCTGGACCTTTGCCACTCAGGGTTTGGGAGTTCTCAATAGCTGACCAAGGGTCTGGGTAGCGTCTCCTCGCTGCGCAAATGAACCTCTACAGGAGAATGTGATCTGCCATGAGGGGTAAGAAGATGATTTAGTACAAATAATACAGTTTTCATTACATTTGGAACCTCTACTGTTGGAACGCTTCGTCCGGAGACAATCTTATTGAGCACCCCTTTGAAAGTCAGGTGTGCTCTCTCCACCATCGCTTGCCCCCGGCTGTTCCAAACAATGCCATGAGACAGCTTAATGTTCCATTTGCTACAAAAATTGGCAAAGGCAGTAGAAACATAAGACTTCCTATTGTCAGTTTTGATGGCCTTAGGGTGCCCCATTACAGATATAGTGCGCAAGTAGTGCTGGATAACATGCCTGGCTGTTTCTCCCTTTAAGGCCGTCGCCCAAATGAACCCTGAATAAGTATCTACTGCAAGATGAACTCTAGAGAAGGGTGCCAGTTGCTGAACCTGGGTAACGTCCATCTGCCACAGTTGATTAGTCTGGGTACCTCTTGGATTCACAGCGTCAAAAGGAAGGTTCAATGGAGATTTGGCACAAGTAGGGCACATTGAGACAATGTTTCTGGCTTGGGACATAGGAATCCCATAACGGTGTGACAGCACTTTAGCTGGAAGATGAAAAGATTCATGAGCAAGTATAGGATCATCAAACAAGGGAAACACTCCAGGAGGCATCTTTGCCGCTTTGTCAGCCCTTGCATTGCCGTCTGCTAGATACCCTGGAAGGTTGGAATGAGATCTGATGTGAGCTGCAAAGCAGAGAGATCTTCTCTTCCTTAGCAAGTCCTGTAATTGTCCAAAAAGGGTTAATAATTCAACGTCAATGCAAGGAGAAAGATAGGCACTGGGAAGGTGGAAAAGAAGACGGTAGACATATTGAGTATCCACAATAAGATTGAAAGGCACTTCTGCAAAGACAGAAAAAGCTAAAATCACTGCAGCCAATTCTGCCCTCTGGGCAGAGGTTTGAGAATCAGTAAAGAGAACTTTCCATTGTCCCGAACTGTCTTGCCATGTCACGACCCCCCTACTAGGGGCTCCATCTGTGAATACAGTAAAAGCTTGCTTTATAGGTGTCATGGAAAAGCATGTCTCCAATGTGTTGCAAACCTGAGACAGGAGTGTCAACCTTTTGTCCTTTGGTGGGTTTGCTAAAATTTGTCCCACAAAATCTGCACATGATACCTGGAAAGCGACGAATGACTGCAACAAGGAGTTCACCTGCTCAAGGGAAAAAGAAGAAAACAGAGAATTAATGTCATAACCTGTGAGCTGACAAGCTCTATGGCGGCACTTGGTGATTAATTCTGATACAGCATCAACCAGAGGGTAGATATTTCGTGGAGGTGTGTGTGGGAGATGAATCCATTCAACAATGGCAATTTTGTCAGTTTTTTCTGTGGTGGTATACAAAATAGCAGTTGGCAGCTTGGGGGTTGATAGGGTGGCACAATGCAGGGAATCAGCAGGAGTGGGAACGCGATCCACAGTGACCTCCCGTAGGTGCTGATTCACCAGTTGGAACGCTGCTTTCATTTCTGGTGTGACATTGATTATGTCAGCAGGAGAGGTGTGACCAGTGAGAGCAGCAAAGAGAGGTGATAGATCCGTTATGGAAAGTGAGAGAAAAGGCCTTGCCCAATTGAGATGTCCCAGGATCTGTGGCAGCCGCACCAGCGTGAAGGTTGATGGAATTTCTAGCTGTGGCAGGCAAGGGGAAGAGGCTGTCGCAAGCAGTCTGTGACCCAAATATTGCATGGGGTACGTAAATTGAATTTTGTCCTTAGCAATAACTAACCCATTTGCAGCCAGTGTCTGTTCCAGCTCTGAAAGAGTGCTGGGCAATATTTTTTCTGCTCCCAGCAAAATGTCATCCATGTAGTCCAGAAGCATCATTTCTGGGTGTTTCTGTCGGAAGGGTTCTAAGGCTCACCCCACAAAATGCTGACATAACATTGCGCTGTTTTTCATTCCCTGAGGCAAATTCACATATTGGAAACGAAGGGCGGGTCTATCATTATTGTACACTGGCATTGTGAGGGCGAACATTGGCTGATCCTGAGCTGCCAACGGAATTGTAAAAAAAACAGTCTTTGAGGTCTATGACTAATATTTGGTAGTTCTGGGATATAAGATGAGCATTAGGAAGACCTTGCTGGAGTGGTCCAAAGGGAACCAATCGCTGGTTCACATGTCTTAAGTCCTGCACCACACGAAATTTCCCTGATTTTTTCTTAACCAGGAAAATTGGACTATTCCAGCAGCTGGTGGAAGGGACTACATGCCCAAGTCGCAGTTGTTCGAAGATCAGGGCATCCGCCACCTTACACTTCTCTACGGGCATCGTCCACTGGTCCACTGGTCTACCCAGACCGGGGGTCCAGGAAGCCATGTGAGTGGTATGGCGTGTAAAGGCGTAGCCGCAGAGGCCCGCACTATAAATTTGTCATGAAGCGGGTGTCAGCTTGTTTCAGGCTGTCTCTGCCCCACAAGGACATTGGCAAAGGCAAAATCAAAGGGCGGACTGTCACAGAGGGGCCATTTTCCGAATGGAACACAATCGGATGGACACTTTGGCGTGCAGGTATAATACCTCCCACTCCCATTATTTCCTGGGTAGGGTATGTTGGCCATCCTGAGGGCCAATCCTTTTCTGAAATCACAGTAACATCAGCCCCTGTGTCACTCAGTCCAGAGACTGGCTTGCCACCCATTTGCAGAGTTAGTGTAGCACGGGAGTCTGAGACTGGAACAACAGCCATTATCTGAGAAGTGGGTGCTGCTTGTGATGGCGGCAGGGGCCGCAAAATAGCAATAGTCTCCTCTGCATTCAGCTGCTGTGTATTCTGTACCCAGATATGAAGTGGAAAACAACCATTGGCATCTGGGGAGACCAGCCCAGGGGTGACATGAATGCCCTTTGACAAAGCAGAGTTCACTGGGAGCAAGACAGCTTGAGGAGGGGGGGGGGCTGAATGAGGCAGAAGACAAAGAAAACACTGAACATGGTATTGAGGCCAAAAAGGAGTTGCTAACTTCAGTTCCCATGCTCCATTCCTCAACCAATCATATTTTGGATCTTCCCCACCCCTTAGCCATTCGGATGCTGGCTGATGGCCAGAAGGGGCGGGCTGTAAATCGTCTGTGACCACCTTCTGTTCTAATTCCCCTGCTGTTTCACCTGGGCCTGGGGGGGACGGGTTGGAGTTTCCTGGCCGTTTGACTTCCCTGTTGTTATTGGCAGGGTTGGACCAGCATTGATTTGCCCAATGATATCCCTTATGACAATGAGGGCATTTCTTATTGGGGTGATTTTGAGTGCCATGCGCAGATCTGCAGTCTTTCCTATAATGTCCTTCTCTGTTGCACCCGAAACAACGCCTCCCAGTGGCAGGATTGGGAATGGCATGAACTGCAGCAGCAATTAGCTGAGCCTTATATGAATGCGACCCAACATTTTGGCAAACTTTCATCATATCAGTGACCGTGGATCCAGATCGTGAATATGTGGAAGTCAAGGCCTGTTTACAATCCTCATTTGCATTTTCATAGGCTAGTTGTTTAGATATTAGCTTTCTAGCCTCCTCATTTTCTATTTGTCTCTCCAGTGCAGTAAGGAGGCGAGTGACAAATTCTGTATATGGCTCCTTCGCCCCTTGTCTGATTGTGGCAAAACCAGCTGTTGATGTGGCGTCCCCCTTTTGTGGCAGAGAGGTCCATGCCCTTATGACTATAGTAGCAACTTGTTCCAATGCCTGATCAGTGAGGGCAATCTGCTGAGCGGTGGTTACATGATTCCCCTCGCCAACCAACATTTGCAGGGTGACATTAATGTTGGCAGTTCTGTTTTGTTGAGCCTTATTCACTGCCAGGCGTCTCCATTCTGCCCTAAACAACAAAAGATCACCCGGGGGGAATATGCCACTAGCTAACTGGTCCCAATCTTTGGGAATCAGTCTCTGCTCCCCTATGTTATTAAGCAGGACTTTCGTGTAAGGAGCCTGGGTGCCATTCATCTTTACACTTTTGTGTAAGGCTTTGATATATTCCAAGGCTAACGGTTCATGTCTGTCCAGGACCGCTGGCTGGCCGCCCACTGCGGGACGCCCTTTGATTACGGGGTATAACGAAGGGATTGGTTCCTCCTCCTCTGCCATTAATTGAGCCACAGCTATTGTGCGAGATAAGTCTCTTTGTGGGAGGGAGTTCAGTTGAGGAGTTGGTTGTTCTGGCGCAAAGGGCAAAGTCTCTCCATATAGAGGTGGTGGTTCTGGGTCGATCTGCTCAAAAGGACACTTTGGGGCAGCAACTGAGGCTAGATCTCTTGGGGTTAGCGGCTGAGGCTGTGTGGTAGTAACTGGGGTCTGACCTCCCATTCTAAAAATTTGGGTGGCTGAAGCCTGACTGAGCAATATATTTCTAGGAGTCAGCCGTGCCAAGCACATGCGTAGTTTACTCCACACCATTTGGTCTGTTACAGATGCACATGGATCTGATTGTAAAGCCTTGCCTATTTTGTCCCATTGCTCCAAGTCTGTGGTTCCAGATCCATCCTGCTCCACCCAAGGGAAGATTTGGTCCACCATTTTGACAAATTGAATGACATCCTTATTTTCAAATGGGTGTGCGTATTGTTTCAGTAATGCATTTAATTCTGCTGCCCATTTATGTTGCTGAGCTGACAATTGTGACCCCATGTGTGTGAAAATCTGGGGACGGCTGAGTGTCTTTCTTCACCAAAAACTCACCCAGAGGGATCCTGTGACGGATGCCAGCGCGCTTTGGGCCCTTACCAGGGCGGGGTGGGCAGTTATGGTGTCAAGACAACAGCTGAAGCTTGCTGCTGTGAGGTGTCAGCTGGATCCAGTCATTAGGAGTGACATCAGTGCTCACTGTCTGTGCTGAAAGCAAAGAATGCTGCTGGGCGATGATGCAAACTCGCAGTCTGTAGTCAGCGGCTTCTTTGAGTTCGGATCCTCAGCAGGGAGCATCATAAAATGTGGGGATTCCTTCGTCTGAAAGGCTTTGATATGCTAACCTTCCAGACCAGCTGAAGGGATTAGCGACAAAACGAATGCAGAGACCTCAAACACGCAGAGATTCTATTTTGGTGCTGTGCATTGGATGAGTCAGGCAGAGTCAAGTCTGTTAACTTAACTACCTCCTCCCCCTGAGCAGGCTGTCTTTTATTACCTTCCAACACATCATAGATACGTCAGCACAGAACCATCCAATGAACATACATCTTGTATTCCCTGGTCATGCACAGTAGCAGAACATTATCTCATTCTCTAGCCATGCATACCCCCACGCTTGCTTCGTCGCCATCTTTAAAATGATCTGTCCTCAGCTCTCTATTTGCCAGCTTATTACCCAATCAGAGAGTGTTATTGCTGTGATGTATAGACATACTGATTGTCTGAGGCTGCTCAGTGCTAGGCTGACAAAGCATAGGCAAAGCATAGGAGGCAGATCCCCACAGTATGTCTTTTGAAAACATTCACCCCTTTTCTAAAAGCCACTTCAACAAAGAGAGGGGGTTTAGTGCTTTTTTGAAGGAAAACATTCCAGATACCAAGGAGAAGCTTAGAGACATAAAAGCATTCTACCCACGACATGCGAAATATTTACAGCTTTTTAATGTCATCTATTTAGTGCAACCATCTGCATCCTGTTGCTTAGCCAGTTGCTGCTCCAGGACAAGACCTGACCCTTCTGACTGGCAAGTTTATTTAAGAGCCTTTGGTGTGGGACCTTGTCAAAAGCATTATGAAAGTCCAGATAAACAATGTCGGCTGGATTTTCCTTCTCCACATGAATTCAATGAATTTGGCAGGAAAAAGTGAAAACTTAGAATCATTGGATTAATAAAGGTATGGCCTAGACTATAGTTTGGTTTCTTGTACTTTGATTGTTTAAAGCCATTAATTGATATGATTTTGGAAATGGATAATGGAAATATGAAGACCATCCTGATATATAAACATATGCAAACCTGTTAGATTTCTAAAATAAACACTGTAGTTAGGCAAAGGTAGGATTTTTTGATGTTTAAAGGTAATCTTATAGTTCAAGATGTAACACATTTATAGTTGCCCACAAATTCTTTGGATTTATGTAAATAAATTAAGTATGAAAATATGAAAAGATGTTCTTCTAAGATGGGAAAGGATATAAGAAACACATTGGGCCAAAATGTTGGGAAATAACTGAACAACTTATGCAACCTGACAGGTGATGAGCAATACATGAGCTTTATTGTGTAAAAAATAAATCAAAAATATTTTTAAAAGGATGCATTAAGAACATAAGAACAGCCTTGCTGGAACAGGCCAAAGCCCATCCAGCCCAGCATTCTGTCTGACACATTGGCTCAACATTTGCTTCAGGGTATTCCCAAGCTCAGTGTTTTTCAACCACTGTTCCGCGGCACACTAGTGTGCTGCGAGATGTTGCCTGGTGTGCCGTTGGAAAAATTGAAAAATTTGAAAGATTTTTTTTAAAAAAATGTTGAATTGTCGCCCACTAGGCGGGCGCTGGACTGTGTCCTGGGTATGAAGGAGTGGGGTTTTTGACCCCACCCTCGGCCAGCAGGGGCGCCAATTGGCGCTCCGCAGGGGGACACCCTCCACTTTTCTGATCTCCGGGCTGTGATTGGTCAAGACTCCAGCCTGGACCTATCACAGAGGACATCATCTTCCGACTTCCTTCCCGCCCGAGCACAGTGTGCGCAGCAGCGGAGAGAAGAAGACGTCGTGACTCGAGTCACCAAAAGGAACCGATGCAGGAGGAGACGGACGGAGACCAGGACTCTAATGGTGGTGTGCCTCGTGATTTTTTTCATGAAATAAGTGTGCCTTTGCCCAAAAAAGGTTGAAAAACACTGCCCAAGCTGATGTTTTCACCTACTTACGATTCCCTCTAAATGGCATTGAGAGACATCCTGCCTATCTCTACAACATGGAGGTTGTCCTTAGGCATCCATAATGATAGCCTCCATGCTGGAGTGGGTGGCTGCAATCGTGGCTGCCTCACTCAGAGACAATTCTTCCTGTTTGCCTGAAGGAGACTGTGATTCGGCCCATTCTTAAAAGACCTGGCTTGGCTGCAGATGATTTGTCCAAGTATTGTCCGGTAGTCAATGTTCCCTTCATGGGCAAGGTGATTCATCGGGTTGCTGCGTTTAGTGTCCAGTCATTCCTGAAGGAAGATCATATCCTGGACCCATTCCAGTCTGGGTTCAGGCATGGGACCAAGACTCCCTTAGTTGCATTGCAAGATGCCCTCCAGAAGGGGGCTGACAGGGGTTGCTCTACCTGCTGGTCGTTCTTAATTTGTCAGCAATCTTTGATACCGTCAACTACGGTATTCTCCTGGGGAGGTTGTCTGAGGTGAGTATTGGGGGTCAGGTTTTGTGCTGGCTCCAATCCTTTCTTGACAGCCGTGCCCAGTTATGGGGTCTGCTGTCATCAGTACGATGAAGACCATGAACCTCTATCTCTCCTTTTCCACTTCTGCAACAGCTGCTGGGCAGACCCTTGACTGCTGCTTGGCCACAGTCGTAGAATGGACCAGAACTAACAGGCTTGAACTCAACCCCAGGAAGACTGAGGTTCTGTTCTTTGGGAGATCCTGGGATGGGTGCAGGGGCCCTTTTCCCAGTTTGGAGGGATTGACCCTCCAGCTGGCAGATAAAGTGAGGAGTGTGGGCATCGTCCTGGATCCACCTCTGTCCCTGGAAGCCCAGGTGGCAGCTGTTTCCAGGGCAGTGACGTGGATTCCCTTAGGCTGGTACGCCGGGGGTCTGGTGATGTTGAGGATAGCTTACTGTAACACTCTTTACATGGGGCTACCCTTGACCCTTGTTCTGCAGGGGGTGCTGAATGCGGTGCCCAGGGTGGTGGTTAGTGCGGGCAGGTTTGACCACATCAACCCCATCCTGGCTTGCCTGCATTGGCTACCCATTGCCTCCCGAATAAGGTTCAAAGTATTGGTTTTGGTTTAGAAAACCCTCCATGGCTTGGGACCTGACTCTCTGGCAGAGCGAATCCCCCAGAGGTCAGCTTCGTCCCAACCGACCACAGCTTCGCTCGCCTTCTCTCTCTGGGTGGCCCCTCCGAGGGAGGCCTGAAGGGTTTCTACCTACAATCAGGCCTTCTCAGTGGCCGCCCTGGAACTTTGGAACAGACTGCCCATGGAAATTAGTCTGGCAGAGTCTCTGTTTTTAATGCAAGGTTTGAATAGAACTGTGCTTGCCCTTAGCTTCAAGGAGGAGGAGGAGGTAAAATTAGTCTTTAACCACTTTGTATAACGTTCTCTGGAAGTTGTGTCATGGTTACTGGACTTCTTTTTTGAGAGACAGAAACGTTTCGCTGTTCATCCAAACAGCTTCAAGCTGTTTGGAGAAACGTTTCTGTCTCTCAAAAAAGAAGTCCAGTAGCCATGACTCAACTTCCAGATAAACTCACCTGGATGACTGAGAATCTTCACAGACATTTTGTATAACGTTGCATTTATTTTACTAATTCTTAAGCTCTGCCACAAAGAAGGTGGGCTTTCTTTTCTTTTGCAGGAAAACCGACTAAAGAAGAAAGTAACGACCGGCATGACAACTATCAAGGAATAAGGTTGTAGCTTGTGGGGAATGACATTACACTCCCTCTGAAAACATAGGCACACCATTTTGGGGATGCTCCCAGGTCTTGGTGGTGGCTAGGAGTGCGCCAGCTGGGCACTTTTCTTACAAGAGAAGATCCGGCCGTGGGGACACATGCCCTGGTTACATCTCAGCTACATTACTCTAACACACTCAATTTGGGTCTGCTTTGGGAACTTTGGTGCAGAGATTATCTTACACCCCTATTAAAGCAGCTCCACTGGATGACAGTCAGCTGTCAGGCACAATTCAAAGTGCTGACCTTAACCTACAAAGCACTACACCACCTGGGTCCTAGCTACCTCAAAGATCAAATCTCACAGTATGAACCAGCTTGGGTGCTAAAGTCATCAAGAGAGGCATTTCTCTCCATCCCGCCAACCTTACAGGTACATCACATGCCAATACATGGAAGGTCCTTCTTACTGTAGGTGCTGCGCCCAGACTCTGGAACTCTCTGCCACTAGAGGCCAGGACTGCCCCATCTGTGATGTCTTTGTGGAAACAGGGAAATACCTTTCTTTACAGGCAAGCTTTTCCTGAATGATGGACCATTTATTATGTGACTTTTATATGAAACTACCACACATGACTACCCAGCCTTTGTGTTTAAAATCACTTATAACTTTGTATTTATACCTCTCCTTTTATGATTGCTTTGACACTACGTTTTCAATGTTTAGTTTCCATCCCTCATAACTTTAGACAATCTACCTAACATGATTACATTGACTGATTTCATAAGTACACCTGTGTTTTCAATGTTTGTTCCATCTCTCATAATGAAATTTTAATTTGTTTCTTTAACTACTCGGATTCTCTTTTAGCTTTAATGTTGCCATTTAATGCTGTAAGATGCCTCTCAATTACTTTTTCTAAAACTTGACTATGTCTTAAAGGTACTGGGCTGACTGTATATTGTCCCTCCCTACTGTAAACAAGTTTGTGTCCTTTTCCAAGGAGAAAGGTGGGGTAAAAATACTAATAAGTAAATAAATGAATATGTATTTGGAAACTTTGAAGGATCCTATCTGGCTGTAGCTTGATTGTTAATTGGAGCTCGCCACATGGAACATATAGCAACCCTGTTACAGCAGCTCGACTGCCTGCCAATTTATTTTGGGGAAGAATTCAAATTTCTGATTTTAATGCATAAACCACTAAAGGCCTCAAGTCTAAGCTGTTTAAATGGCTGCAACCTGCATCTACCCGTATGAGCCTCCTCAAGCATTAAAATCATCAGGGGAGGCCTTTCTCTTGCTCCCACCACCCTTACATTTGTGCTTAGAGGAAACATGGGAGAGGGCCTTCTCTGCCTTCCGTGGGAAACTAGGCTGGCCCCATCTCAGCTGTCCTTCCGCAGTCTGGCAAAGAACTTTCTCTTTGAATAAGCTTTTCCTTAATGACTGCTAGTTTGAGAGGGGAGGTTTCAAATGGATCATTGTGCTCTCTTTTCAATCTCTCTTCATGTTGTTCTTAATACTAAATATAATACTGTACTTCTTTAGTTCTTTTTCAATAACTGTATATCTCTTCATGTTGATTTTTAAATAATAATTATATCTCTTGTTTTTGGTTTTTAAATATTGATGACATAAGCCCCTTTGGGTTCTTTTGAGGAGAAGGACAGAATATAACCATTAGAAGTAAATAAATAATAATGTATGTTGGGTTTTGGAGAAGACAGTCGATGGAATACTGCTGTTCAAAGGTTGATGCTAAATGATAAGGTACCTTTTCCTGAAATTGTTTCTTTTGAATTAAAACTCTTGTTCAGAAAGGTTGAAACAGAACACTGGAATAACAGACTTCAGAAGTCAAAGCAAAGGTCCTGTTCTGCTAGATTAAGTCATTTATTTCCAGGTTTTTCCATAACATTCTGAGTCAGGGAGAGAAGACAACAAGTGTTTAATCTCCAACAGAAGGCTTAGAAAGGATCTGTGTTGATTGATGGCAGAACTGGAGAATCTAATTTGGTTTAATGAGTGTGAGATCTGAGTTTAGGATTTGCCAAACTAGTCCTCAGGGGGAAGAAAGTGAATCAGATCCTCCATCTATGGTTCAAGGGGTCACTTGGAAAAAGTCTGTGGACCTCAGAACTGGACTGGACTGTAGATCCGTGGCCTGAGAAGTAGACTATTGACCCTTGGAATGGCCTGCCTATCGAATGCCCTGGAGGACATCTTCGGTTTGTTTCATCCACAGCACAGCGGACTGTTTCCTGTTGGCAAAAAGGGCTGAGGTTCCTTCCAGCCTGGACTTTTGCATGATGAAATGCGGATGAAAAGGACAGATACGTGATTGCTGTGGCAACGAGACTCTGGCCAAGCTGGGAGACAAGGGAAGAACATGGATCGGCTAGCAAGGTGGAATATGATCAGCGGCTCTGGGTTCAGAGTGTTAACCCTGATGAGATGCCGTGGTCACCTTGTGTGGTGCGGGACGAAGGAGGATGGACTTTCTGGAGATATAAAGGGGATATAATGCACTTGTTCTCTCAGTTGGCCATCAACCAACACAGAACCGATTTCCATGGGAGATGACAAGGAAACCAGTGAGAAGGCTGGAACATTAGAGGCATCAGGGCAGCAAAAAGCCATCAGGTGCCTGGAAATCAGAATCACTTTGATTAGTACTCACATTCTGATCCTTCTCATGTCACTTTCCCCCATGCTGTTTTCCTTTTGCAGATGTATCACCCTCCTTTGTGGCAGCATAATCTACTGTCAAACAGCTCTAACTGTCATGAAGTTCTTCCTAATGTTCAAATAGAATCTCTTTTCCTGTAGTTTGAAACCATTGCCCCGAGTCCTAGTCTCTGAAGCCATGGAAAACAAACCTATTACCTCTTTAATATGACATCCTTTCATATATTTAAACATAGCTATTAGAGATGGGCACGACTTGGCGAAATTTCCGTTGCGCAACGGAAACGGTAACGACAATTACTCCGCCAGAACTCGAACCGACTAAAGAAAAATTGGGTCTGATTTGTCGTGTTGTCGTTCCTGGCATCGCAGCAATCGCGCGATGCCAAGCAGCACAGAAAAAGAGTTTTTTTAAAAAAACCCGATTCCCAGCCAAAAAAGCAGGCAAAAATATGCCTGCCTGAGTGAGGGCACCTACCAGAGGGGTGGTTTCTGGGGGTCCCCGGCCTCCCCCTCCTCTCCTGGGCTGCGCCTGCGCATCCTCGTCGTCTCGTCGCCACTCGCCAAGCGGCGCGGCACAGAAAAAAAGTTTTTAAAAAACCGATTGATTCCCGATCCCGGCCAAAAAAGCAGGCGAAAATATGCCTGCCTGAGTGAGGGCACCTACCAGAGGGGTGGTTTCTGGGGGGGCCCGGCCTCCCCCCCTCCTCTTCTGGGCTGCGCATCCTCATCGTCTCGCCAACTAGTCGCCATGCCATGCGGTGTGGGCGGGGGATCCAAAATGGGGCGACCGCAAGCAATATTTATTTTGAAATCGTGGTGGTCCAAAAACCCACCAAAGCACCACAGAAGCATGCGAAAATAGCTATTTTAAAACTGCCTGAATTTTTTACAGTAGCAGCAGTGGGTTTTTCTTGCAACAAAACATCTCCATTGATTTTATTTTATTTTATTTTATTTTTTTTACACCTAGGCAGTGTGCAATGATGGGCTGGCCATGGGAGTGGACCATGCAAATTTTTGGAGCCATTCCACCAATTGCATGGCCACTTGACCAGGTTTTGACCGAGACTTCTGGGATGTGCCTGTCGGGCATAAAAAGCCCACTAACCGTAGCCCGAACCCGAACCCTAACCCATACGCCAGTACACTGTCCTTCTTAGTGGGTCAGAGAGGCACCAAGAGGTGCACCCCACGAACTCACCCTAACCTTACCCGTAACCCTAAGCCTAGCCCTTGCGCTAACCCTAACCCTAAGCCAAACCTGTGTACTCGCATTGCACTATACACACGCAAGTACACTTCCCTTCTTGGTGAACCACAGAGCACCCAGATTGATGCAATATCAGCAGTGGGCCTGGGGTCAACAGAGAGGCACCCAAAAGAGAGGTGCCTCTCTGCCACTCAACTTGGTATGCATATCCAATTGGCTATGCATGCCATTTTGTAGCGGGCCAGAGGAGGCACCCACCCACAGAGGTGCCTCCAGGAGCCCGCTTTCCCTTCATACAGCGGGCCAGAGGAGGCACCCACCCCAGAGAGGTGCCTCCAGGAGCCCACTACCCCCAAACCAGTACTAACGACAGACGAAAAAAACGACACGACGAAACAACAAATTTTTGAAAAATTTCACGAAAAACGGAAACGAGCCGAAACGGACCCGTCCCGAAAAACGACAACTCAAAAAAATAATAATGGTCGTGCCCATCTCTAATAGCTATCATATCCCCCCCACCTTCTTTTAGAGAGGCTAAACATTCCCAGTTCCCTAAGCCGTTCCTCATAAGACATTTCCTCCAGACCCTCAACCATCCTGGTCGCCCTCCTCTGCAACCGCTCAAGGTTGTTAACATCCTTTTTAAACTGAGGCACACAGAACTGGACACAGTACTCCAGGTAGGGTCTGACCAGAGCAGAATAGAGTGATACTATCATTTCCTTGATCTAGATACTATGTTTCTGTTGATGCAACCAAGAATCGCATTGGCTTTACTGGCTGCCACATCACACTGCTGACTCATGTTCAACTTGTGGTCCACCAAGACTGCCAGATCCCTTTCACAGGTACTATCCTCCAGCCAAGTATCCCCCATCCTATATCTGTGCAATTCATTCTTTTTACCAAGATGTAGCACCCTACATTTCCCTCTGTTGAAATCCATTCCGTTAGCTTTGGCCCAGCACTCTAATCTGTCAAGGTATTTTTGGATTTTCATCCTATCCTCTGGGGAATTAGCAACCCCTCCCAATTTCGTATCATCTGCAAATTTAATTAGCATACTCTAGGGCAGGGATGGCTAACCTATGGCACATGTGCCAAAGGTGGCATGGAAAGAGCTTTTGCCTGGCACGCGACATGCTCCTTGCCCCCCCACTTCCCCCTCCGCTGGACCAGCCATGAGGAATTTGTGGAGGGGGAAGTGGGGCGGTCAAGGAGCATGACAGGTGCCAGGCCAACCCTACCGTCGACATTGCCATCGCCGCCCCCTGCCGCCCCTGACCCTGCCTCCGCCAACCCCGCCGCCAAGGCTAACCCCATCCCTGCTCCGCCACTGCTAACCCTGACCCCGTCACACTTGCTGCCCTCGACCTCGCCCCACCCCTGACCCCCCGCTGCCACCGATCCCAACCCACCGCCCCGTCCCCATCGGCATCGCCCTTGCCGCCCCTGCCACCGTCCTGACCCCACCTCTGCCACCATTACTGCTGCCATCCCTGCCCCTCCCACCGCCGCCGCCGATGACCCTGACCCCACACCCTCCGTCACCCTTGCTGCCTTCGCCCCCTTCCCCCCCGCTGCCGCCAATGTCAACCACTGCTGCTGCCGCCACCGAGTTTGGGCACTTGGTGGCAAAAAGGTTCACCATCCCTGCTCTAGGGAATTAGCAACCCCTCCCAATTTGGTATCATCTGCAAATATAATTAGCATACTCTCTATTCCTTCCTCCAAGTCATAAATAAAGATATTGAACAGCACTGGACTCAGAACAGAACCCTGGGGCATCCCACTGGTCACATCTCTCCAAGTTGAAGAGAGGCCATTTATGATCACCCTTTGGATGCGATCAGTCAACCAATTACAAATCCACCTTAAAGTAGCACTATCTATCCCACTTTGTACTAACTTCTTAGCAAGAATACCATGGGGAACCTTATCGAAGGCCTTACTAAAGTCCAGATAAGCAATATGCACAGCATTCCCCTCATCCACCAGGCCTGTAATTCTATCAAAAAAAGAGATCAAATTAGTCTGGCATGACTTGTTTTTAAGAAACCCGTGTTGACTGCTTATAATGACAGCATTGTTTGTCAAATATTTGCATACTGACTGTTTAATAATCTGCTCTACGATCTTTCCAGAATTGAAGTCAAGCTGACTGGGCGGTAATTATTTGGGCCCTCTTTTCCCCCTTTTTGAAGATGGGGACAACATTAGCCCTCCTACAGTCGATGGGGACTTCTCCTGTTCTCCAGGACTTCTCAAAGATTATCGCCAATGGTTCTGATATTACTTCTGCCACTTCTTTTAATATCTTTGGATGTAATTCTTCTGGCCCAGGAGACTTAAATTCATTTAATGTTTCCAGGTGTTCCTGTACTAGCTCTCTCCCTATTCTATGTTGCAATTCCCATCCTACCTCATCTACTCTTTGTCCCAGCGGATCTCTTTCTTCCTTTTTGGAGAAAACAGAGGCAAAGAAGTTGTTGAGCAGTTCTGCCTTTTCCTTGTCTCTTGTTAGTAACTGATTATCATCGCCACGCAGAGAGCCTATCATTTCCTTATTTTTCCTTTTCCTGCGGACAAAACTAAAAAAACCCTTTTTACTATCTTTAATCACTCTGGCAAGTCTAAGCTCGTTTTGCGCTTTAGCTTTTTTTTTACCATCCCCGTGCATATATTACCTGTTTGCTTATATGCCTCTTTGGTGTATTTCCCATTTTCCATTCCTTGTACTTGTTTTTCTTTATAGTTAGCTGAGTTGAAAGTTCTTCAGTAAACCACTGCGGTTTCTTTAGACCTCTGCCATTTTTCTTCTTGTTGGAACAGTTTTATATTGTGCCTTTAATATCTTGCTTTTTAGGAACTCCCATCCATTATGGACTCCCTTCTCTTTCAGTGTTTCAGTCCATGGAATCACAGCCAATATTTCCCTATGTTTACAAAAATTGGCTTTCTTAAAGTCCTGGATTCTTGTCTGACTATGCTTAGCTTCACCTTCCAACTGTATAACAAATTCCAAGAGGACATGGTCACTTTTACATAATGATCTCACCACTTTGACCCCATTTACAAGGACCTCCTTATTGGTTAAGACCAGATCTAAAATGGTTTTGCCTCTTATTGCCTCCTCTACACCTCCTCCTTTCTTACTTGGGCTGTTCCATTGAAACAGGTTATACCCGCCAATAACTACATTCCAATCATACATCTCATCCCACCATGTTTCAGTGATTGCCAATTATGTCATATTTATTTGCTGTATTAGGAGTTCCAGCTCCTGTTGTTTGTTCCCCATGCTCTGTGCATTGGTGTAAAGACATTTGAGGATGTGTGTGCTTCTTACATGTCCTTTGCTTAACCTGTTTTTCCTCGCACAGATGGTCTGTACTACTTCTCCTGCTCCTATTGCAACATTTGGGCAAGTCTCCAGAACCCCTTCTGGATCTCTACTGTTAATAGAATTCTGAACGCATGCTCTTAAGTTGAAGTACTCTTAAGTTGGGGTACCTATCTAAAAATTGAAAATATAAAAAAATGGAAAAAATATTTGTAAGTCAAGCAGACCATATCTAAAATGTGTAAGGCAGCAGTTATAGTGCCAACAGTTTTCCGCTCTTAAGTCGAATTGCTCTTAAGTCAAGCTGCTCCGAAGTCAGGGTACCACTGTATTTAGTTAATTTCTCACTGTGCAACAAAGTGATGTAGTGATCTATGCTAATTAGTTATGCTAGAGTAATTAATAAAACAGAGCCCCTTCGGAAGCGCTTTCGGGTTACTTCAGTATCAGGGCTATTTCAGTCTCCTGCAGCTCTGATTTTTGGAACGTTTCACTCCTATTTGCTGCTACAGATGTACACACACTAGACAGAAAAGATAGGTGTTTTGAGAGAGGGGTCAGGGAAACCATTCATGTGAGCATTGAAAACCCCTCTCTCAACAGAAGTGGGGGCCTCAGGCACAATCTATCTGCTGCTTATCAGGCTGTGCTTTCAACAATACCCAGATTTATTTATTTATTATTTATTTTAGAATACTTTACCCCACTTTTCTCCTTGGAAAAGGACCCAAGGCAGCTTACAGTAATGAGGGATAATATACAGTCCAATGCAATTAAGACATGTTCAAGTTTTGAGAACAAGGAATTGAATAGACATTACATTAAAAATTTGGTGCAGTCTGCTGTACTCCCATTTTTTTAATTTTTAATTTGTTTACTTATTTATTCAATTGTTTAGATACAGTACCTCTACGTAAGAGATGCATGCATTTAGAATAGATTAAATGCATTTAGAATAGATTAAATTCATAGGAAGAGGTACCTCTGTATACATATAAATAAATAAAGCTTGAAAGGGGAAGGGAAATCCATTTATTTAAAGGGGGCCCTTTCCCTCTCCTCCAATGCCTCTTGCGGCAACTTCTGTAAAGCTATGGCATGAAACCCAAATGGAGCTTCTCTTTCTCTAACTCCTCCTGAGGTGGCTGAACAACACCACTCATCCTCCAGTTCTTTCTTATGAGATGAGAGATATCCAATCCCATAGAATGCAGCAGTACTGAATCTACTCTCCCATTCAAGAATGTGTCCTCTAAGCTGGCCACTTCTTCCCAACTGGGAGTGGCGATGGAAGCAGGAAATCATTTGTGCATGTAGGAGGAAATGTTGAGGTTATTTTGCTTGTGATTCCCCCTTTCAGCTGCCGGCATTCTTTCAGGAGGCTTCTGTGCATTTCTTCCTTGGAAAGTGAGGTCCTCTGGAGCCAGGCTGGAGAGCTCTGCACAGGATATCAGGCTGGAGATTACTGGGAAGGAGAAGGTCTCGCCAGGTAAATATTTTGCCTCCTGGTCACAGCATGTGCAGCTTGTTTTTTGTCTCCTTGCCAGAATTCAGCTGATAGAGTAAGGTAGGAGGGGGCTGTGAGGGACCTAGAAATAGATCAAGTTGAACCCTCAGTTCAATGCAGGAATCAAAATCTAAGTATAGCCGATGGACAGTTGTCTGATGTTCAGTTCCCAGTAAATTGATCAGGGTTGTTGCCCTCCTCAAGAGAATTGATGGGATTTGGAGACTCTACACCTGTTAATGCATCCTAAAATTGTATTGGCTTTTTTACAGCTCCATCACACTGTTGGCTCATATTCAGCTCATGCTCACTTGAAGCATTGCTCAGTTAAAGTACCCCCAACTTGTAGTGTAAATTTTCCACCTCATTGACCATTATGTATTGATCCCTGTTAACTTTTATTCTAACTTGTAACATTATAACTTCACCCAGCTGTGTTCCGTCTGCATATTTTATATGAATTCCTTACAGTTCCTCATCCAATTTATTAATAAATATGCTGGATAGCAATGAGAACCACATAGAAGCTTCTGGTGTCCCACTTGTTATCTCTTCATGGTTCCAGAAAGAGTCACTGAGAAATACTCTCTTGAGCACTGTTTTATAACTGACCTATGTATGCAGCCCTCAACTTATTTAGGTTTGTAACTGTAAGATCATTGAGTATTGTATGATTAGCTTTGCTGCAGTCAAGATACTTTATTTTGACAGTGTTCCCAGTGTCTACCAAAGAGGTCAGTGTCAAGCTGTAATTATGTCCCAGCCAGCTGAACGTGCATGGAATAGCTTGTCATAACCTGCAGTAAGGAGCATGCAGTTCTTCAGATGTATTGGACTTCAGTTCCCAGAAATCGGAGCTTATAAAACAAATGATAAAGGTCTTCAGCAGTTGTAGTACAGAACATCAGGAGCACCAAGGGTTCCCCTCTTTTCATTTAGACTGTGTTATGGGGAAAAAGCAACCAATACATCATCTTAGTTCACGTCAAAGTCACCCAGGAGAGAAACCACATAAATGCAAGGAATGTGGGAAAAGCTTCAGTTGTAGCAGTGAACTAAGTAGACATCAGAGAAGTCATACAGGGGAGAAACCACATAAATGCATGGAATGTGGGAAGAGCTTCAGTCAAAACAGTAGTCTTAGGGTGCATCAAAGAAGTCACACGGGGGAGAAACCACATAAATGCATTGAATGTGGGAAAAGCTTCAGTAAGAGCAGTCACCTAAGTAGACATTATAGAAGTCACACAGGGGAGAAACCACATAAATGCATGGAATGTGGAAAGAGTTTTGGTGACAAAAGTAGTCTTTGGGTGCATCAAAGAAGTCACACAGGGGAGAAACCACATAAATGCATGGAATGTGGAAAAAGTTTTGGTGACAAAAGTAGTCTTTGGGTGCATCAAAGAAGTCACACAGGGGAGAAACCATGTAAATGCATGGAATGTGGGAAGAGCTTCAGTCAAAGCAGTAGTCTTAGGGTGCATCAAAGAAGTCACACAGGGGAGAAACCACATAAATGCATGGAATGTGGAAAGAGTTTTGGTGACAAACGTAGTCTTAGGCTGCATCAAAGAAGTCACACAGGGGAGAAACCATATAAATGCGTGGAATGTGGGAAGAGCTTTAGTCACAGCTGTAGTCTTAGGGCGCATCAAAGAAGTCATACAGGGGAGAAACCACATAAATGCATGGAATGTGGAAAGAGTTTTGGTAACAAAAGTAATCTTAGGGTGCATCAAAGAAGTCACACAGGGGAGAAACCATATAAATGCATGGAATGTGGGAAAAGCTTTAGTTGTAGCGGTCAACTAACTAGACATCAGAGAAGTCATACAGGGGAGAAACCACATAAATGCATGGAATGTGGGAAGAGCTTCAGTCGCAGCTCTAGTCTTAGGGTGCATCAAAGAAGTCACACAGGGGAGAAACCACATAAATGCATGGAATGTGGAAAGTGTTTCAGTGAAAGCAGTAGTCTTAGGGTGCATCAAAGGAGTCACACAGGAGAGAAACCACATAAATGCATGGAATGTGGGAACAGCTTCAGTCACAGCTGTAGTCTTAGGGTGCATCAAAGAAGTCACACAGGGGAGAAACCATATAAATGCATGGAATGTGGAAAGAGCTTCAGTAAGAACAGTACTCTTAGGGTGCATCAAAGATGTCACACAGGGGAGAAACCATATGAATGCCAGGAATGTGGAAATAGCTTCAGTCAGCACAGTAGTCTTAGGGTGCATCAAAGAAGTCACACAGGGGAGAAACCATATAAATGCATGGAATGTGGAAAGAGCTTCAGTAAGAACAGTACTCTTAGGGTGCATCAAAGAAGTCACACAGGGGAGAAACCATATGAATGCCTGGAATGTGGAAAGAGCTTCAGTCAGCACAGTGGTCTTAGGGTGCATCAAAGAAGTCACACAGGGGAGAAACCATATAAATGCATGGAATGTGGGAAATGCTTCAATCGTAGCAGTCAACTAAGTAGACATCACAGAAGTCACGCAGGGGAGAAACCACATAAATGTATGGTTTAGGACAATGAGTCTATATACACACATATTGGGTTTTAACGATGCCAGGCCTCCATGCTCTTCTGCAGTCTCTCTCTGCAATCTCACACAACCACCAGGAGGCCTGACACTTTTATTAGCTATCAAAGGCAGGGTTTCAGATATGGCATGATATCCTACGTGTCAGTCTGCCATAGGCTGATGAACTCCTGGGAAGGGCTTTACGTGATGTGGACGTGTCACCTAGCAAGGGACTGGATGATTGATAACCCCAGCAGCTTGTTATCCCACCCCATGATGTGAGCAGTTCAGGAAGGGGAATGAGTGATCTTGTTTTTTCCTATGGCCTTGCCCAGGTGTGGTGGGAGGAAGAGATAACTGTAAGCCTGCTTCCTGAATACAGATCCCATGGGCTCCATTGTCCTCTACTGTCGCCTCCCCGCGTGCGGGTGTGTGTGTGTCAATATTTCTCATGGGACCCTTTGCAGGAAGTTTGCTGTGTGTGCTTATTAATATTTAATATTTCCCAAGTTGGCATCCCTATATCTCCCCCTTCTTGTTTTAGAGCACTGAGTAAGCCAAGGTCTTGAGTGCGAGAGATAGTCTGCAGGAAAAACAGGCTGCATGGCATACCTTTTGCATGGCAACTGCACTGGGGTCTGGAATCCCGTGACCTTAAGTCATTTGCCTTAGGCCCTTAGTTTTGGCACTAAGAGTGAATGGAGTTCCTATCTAAGGGAAGGAATGGCACTGCTTGCATTGAGGGGTTCTGAGGTGATATTCTTGTGGCTCCCCCCAAACCACCCACATGTTCCTTATGGTGGCACTAAGATTATGGCAGAAATCCTAGGCTGTGGGTAAAGAGTGAAGGCTTTTTGCATCTGGTTTGGGGAGACTAGGGTGGATATCCTAGTCTGTGGTGTGCTATCTAATTGTGGCCTGAAGTGTTTGGCTGAAGGTAAGAGTCATATAGTTATCTAGGTGAAGTGTGCGTCCTTAACACCAAGGTAGACCCTATCCTTTCAGGGGGTGAAACTCTGGGGCACATCAGACAGGTAACTGTATACATAGCATGACACATACCTATGAATATCTTGAGATGCAGAGGTACATAAGCATACCTATACACATTAGCATGAAGCATAGAAATATAGTGAGATAATACATAGAGAATAACATGATACATGAACCCATTGCATACTTAAATACATAGGAGCTTAATCACTGTTGTCTATCTAATGATTACATTTGTGAGGGAGAAAGGGAAGAACTAACATGCCATCTTCTTTTCCTGCTCCAAACGTCCAGAAATGTTTGTGTGGTTGTGCTGAAAAGTCTTTGTCAAAGTTCATGTAAGTTTGGGAAATGCATTGTCATTTATTGTTGTTCTTCTGGAGCAAATCTGAATGGTTGATGTAGTTCCCATGGTACTCATAGTGAGAATGTTCCTTTGTGTAAGGAATGTTCCTTGATGTTCCTTGATTAACAAGCAACCATGCTTGGTACAGAAGACACTGCTCTGGGGCCACTCCACTGATGAACTGCTCCAAAGGGCTCCAGTGTGATTGGGATTTCTCTCGTCTCTTCCCATGCTGCTGGTCTGCATCTGTGATATAGTGTGTGTGTGTGTGTGTGTGTGTGAGAGAGAGAGAGAGAGAGAGAGAGAAAGCCTATCTATTTTTTCTCTCAGGGTAATTTTCTCCCTTCTTTTTTCTTTAAAATTGTGCAAGCATTAATTATTGGCTTTTACCCTAAGAGAAAATTATTTTATTTCTTAGCAGAGGGTTGGAAATAAAAGACAGTCATTAATAATCATGCATACATTTTTAATTCTCAAGCACTGAGGATTTCTAAGCCAAGACCAGTAAATGATTGTCTTTCCTTCCAGAGGAAATGCCAGCAAGGCTGTGTAAATTAAACAAATGCTTTGGAATGCTATTCCTGTTGGTCTTTTGGGATGTTGCTAGTAAAGCATTTTGTGCTGGTAATGAGTGTTGACTTATCTCCCCCAGCAATCCTGGCACACAGGATTAGCCCTCCCGCCAATGCTGCAGCCGATCCTGACCCCCCCAGCACCACCGCCCTCTCCATCACTGAGTTTGGGCACTCGGTGTCAAAAACATTTGCCATCCCTGCTCTACCATGTTAGCGATCTTTGATACCTTCAACTACGGTATTCTCCTGGGGAGGTTGTCTGAGGTGAGTATTGGGGGTCAGGCACTGTGCTGATTCATAAGAACATAAGAACATAAGAAGAGCCATGCTGGATCAGGCCAAAGGCCTATCTAGTCCAGCTTCCTGTATCTCACAGTGGCCCCACCAGATGCGTTTGGGAGTTCATGAGACTAGATATCTGTCTCCTAATAGCACTCCCCTGCATCTGGCCCTTGAAGTACCCTGGTTTTAAGCCTGGGGAATTACACATCTCCAGTCCTTTCTCGACTGCCGTGCCCAGTTATGGGGTCTGCTGTCATCAGTACGATGAAGACATGGAGTTCTCTCTCTCCTTTTCCACATCTGCAACAGCTGCTGGGCAGACCCTTGACTGCTGCTTCGCCACAGTCATAGAATGGACCAGAACTAAGGCTCAAACTCAACCCCAGGAAGACTGAGGTTCTGTTCCTTGGGAGATCCCTGGATAGATACAGGGGCCCTCTTCCCAGTTTGTAGGGATTCACCCTCCAGCTGGCAGATAAAGTGAGGAGTTTGGGCATCGTCCTGGATCCAGCTCTGTCCCTGGAAGCCCAGGTGGCAGCTGTTTCCAGGGCAGTGACATGGATTCCTTAGGCTGGTAGGGCAGGCACTGGTGATGTCGAGGATACATTACTGTAACACTCTTTACATGGGGATACCCTTGATCCTTGTTCCACAGGGGGTGCTGAATTCAGTGGCCAGGGTGGTGGTTAGTGCGGGCAGGTTTGACCCCATCAACCCCATCCTGAATGCATGCATTGGCTACCCGTTGCCTCCCAAATACGGTTCAAGGTATTGATTTTGGTTTACAAAACCCTCCATGGCTTGGGACCTGACTCTGTGGTGGAGCGGATCTCCCAGAGGTCAGCTTCATCCCTACCGAATACAGCTTTGCTTGCCTTCTCCCTCCGGGTGGTCACTCCAAAGGAGGCCTGAAGCGATTCTACCTGCAATCAGGCCTTCTCAGTGGCTGTCGTGGAACTCTGGAACAAACTGCCCTTGGAGATTAGTCTGGCAGATTCTCTGTTTTTAATGCAAGGTTTGAATAAAGATGTGCTTGCCCTTAGCTTCAAGGAGGAGGAGGAGGTAAAATTAGTCTTTAAACAGTTTGTATAATGTTGCATTTATTTTACTAATTCTTAAGCTCTGCCACAAAGAAGGTGGGCTTTCTTTTCTTTTGCAGGAAAACAGACTACAGAAGAAAGTAACGACCAGTGTGACAACTATCAGGGAATAATGTTGTAGCCTGTGGCGGATGACATTACACTCCCTCTAAAGACACAGGCACACCATTTTGGTGATGCTGCCAGGTCTTGGTGGTGGCTAGGAGTGCACCAGCTGTGTTCTTTTCTTAAAAGAGAAGATCTGGCCATGGGGCCACATGCCCTCATTACATCTCAGCTATATTACTCTAACACACTCAATTTGGGTCTGCTTTGGGAACTTTGGTGCAGAGATTATCTTACACCCCTATTAAAGCAGCTCCACTGGCTGACAGTCAGTTGCCAGGCACAATTCAAAGTGCTGACCTTAACCTACAAAATACTACACCACCTGGGTCCTAGCTACTTCAAAGATCAAATCTCACAGTATGAACCAGCTTGGGTGCTAAGGTCAATCAAGAGAGGGCTTTCTCTCCATCCCGCCAACCTCACAGGTACATCACATGACAACACATGGAAGTTCCTTCTCAGCTGCTGCGCCCAGACTCTGGAACTCCCTGCCACTATATAGGCCAGGACTGTCCCATCTGTGCTGTCTTTGTGGAAACAGGCAAAGACCTTTCTCTTCAGGCAAGCTTTTTCTGAATGATGGACTACCTATTATGTGACTTTTATATGAAGCTACCACACATGACTAACCAACCTTTGTGTTTAAAATCCCTTATAACTTTGTATTTATACCTCTCCTTTTATGATTGCTTTGACACTACTTTTTCAATGTTTAGTTTCCATCCCTCATAAGTTTAGTCAATCTACCTAACAAGATTACATTGACTGATTTCATAAATACACCTGTGTTTTCAATGTTTGTTCCATCTCTCATAATGAAATGTTTCTTTAACTATTCAGATCTCTTTTAGCTTTAATGTTGCCATTTAATGCTGTAATATGCCTATCAATTACTTTTTCTAAAACTTGACTATGTCTTAAAGGTACTGGGCTGACTGTATATTGTCCCTCCCTACTGTAAACAAGTTTCTGTCCTTTTCCAGGGAGAAAGGTGGGGTAAAAATACTAATAAATAAATAAATCTCGCTGCAGCTTGATTCTTAATTAGAGCTTGCTACATGGAACATATAGCAACCCTTTTACAGCAGCTTGACTACCTACCAATGTATTCTGGGGAATAATTCAAATTTCTGATTTTAATGCATAAACCACTAAAAGCCTCAAGTCTAAGCTGTTTAAATGGCTGCAACCTGCATCTCCCGTATGAGCCTGCTCAGGCATTAAAATCATCAGGGGAGGCCTTTCTCTTAGTCCCACCACCCTTACATTTGTGCTTAGAGGAAACAAGGGAGGGGGCCTTCTCTGCCTTCCGTGGGGAGCTAGGCTGGCCCCATCTCAGCTGTCCTTCCACAATCTGGCAAAGACCTTTCTCTTTGGAGAAGCTTTTCCTTAATGACTGCTAGTTTGAGAGGGGAGGTTTCAAATGGATCATTCTGCTCTCTTTTCAATCTCTCTTCATGTTGATTTTTAAATAATTGTATATCTCATGTTTTGGGTTTTAAATATTGATGACTTAAGACCCTTTGGGTTCTTTTTTTGAGAAAAAGGGCATTATATAACTATTAGAAGTAAATAAAAAATAATAATTCTTCCATGTACACATTCTATGTATGTTGGGTTTTGGAGAAGACAGTCAATGGAATACTGCTATTCAAATGTTGATGCTAAATGTTCAGGTGGTTATTTCTGAAATTGTTTCTTTTGAATTAAAACTCTTGTTCAGAAGGGTTAAAACAGAACACTGGAATAACAGACTTCACAAATCAGAGCAAAGGGACAAAATGGATTGTGCATTATTAGTGGGATAGTTCTGAATGCCCATTATCCCAAATATGTTCCAGACTTTGGTTTATTCCTCTTTTGATTGCAGTTTTTCTTGTCCTTCATTGTTGTCTAACAGAAAACAGTGTTGGATCAGACTGGCAAGATCCAGTTTTGCTAGACTACGTCTTTTCTTTCCAACATTTCCTTAATAGCCTGAGTCAGGGAGAGAAGAGAACAAGTGTTTAATCTCCAACAGAGGGCTTAGAAAGGATCTGTGTTGATTGATGGCAGAACTGGAGAATCTAATTTGGTTTAATGAGTGTGAGATCTGAGTTTGGGATTTGCCAAACTAGACCTCATAGGGAAGAAAGTTTATCAGGTCCTCCTTCTGTGGTACAAGGGGTCACTGGGAAAAGGTGTGTGGACCTCAGAACTGGACTGGACTGTAGATCCATGGCCTAAGGAGTGGACTACTGACCCCTGGAATGGCCTGCCAATGGAATGGCCTGGAGAACATATTTGGTTTGTTTCATCCACAGCACAGTGGACTGTTTCCTGTTGGCAAAAAAGGCTGAGGTTCCTTCCAGCCTGAAATGAAAGAGGAAATGAAGAGGAAAAGGACAGATATGTGATTGCTGTGTCAATGAGACTCTGGCCAAGCTGGAAGACAATGGAAGAACATGGAATGGCTACCAAGGTTGAATATGATCAGTGGCTCCGGGTTCAGAGTGTTAACCCTGATAAGATGCCGTGGTCACCTTGTGTGGTGCGGGACAAAGGGAGGATGGACTTTCTGGAGATATAAAGGGGATATAATGCACTTGTTCTCTCAGTTGGCCATCAACCAACACAGAACTGAATTCCATGGGTTAAGAGAAGGAAGCCAGGTCGAAGGCTGGAACATTAGAGGCATCAGGGCAGCAAAAAAACCATCGGGTGCCTGGAAGTCAGAATCACTTTGATTAACACTCACATTCTGATGCTCCTTGGGTCACTTTTTCCTCATGCAATTTTTCCTTTTGCAGATGTAGATTGCACTGTTGGGTTTAGCTTGCCTTTGATTCTGGGAGACACTTCAGTTTTTACAATGGGTTAGATGAATCCTTCTGAGAGATTTTCTGCCTCCCTTATTGTTCCCCCCTCCTGTTAATTCACTACTTGATTTTACATTTTTCCTTTCAATTTTCCTGTCTGGATTCCCCTCTGAATCAATTCTCATCAGCATTCCCCCTTTCCTTGAGCTAGGTCTTTGTTTCTCAGTCTTTAGGCCAAAGAGATGGATCATCGTGAACTTCAGCTAGAGGGCTGGTGGAAGATTGGGTTAAATATCATGTTTCATAAATGGCTAACTGTGCTTGATTTTCCCTAGCTGCAATTTTGTCTGATATTCAGTATAGATTGTTCTGCTTTGCACCTTTCATTTCATTGTTGCATTGTATTGTGTTAGAAATGCATTGGTTTTCCTAGGCTTCATTTTATATTGTGTCTTTTATTTTGTGTTTACCTGCTCTGATTTGAATAAATCTTGAAAATGATGGCACCCGTGGATAGCCTCAGAGTGTCTCTGGTTACACCTTCTCCCCACCGAAGCAAAGAAAGGACCTCATTTTCAGCCCTGGTAGAGTCATGATTCACCAAAGCGCTTGTGGTGAGCAGAAGGTGACAAGAGGAGTCAGGCGGCATTGTCACAGACATTTCCACTGTTTCTGTTGAGTATCATGGAAATATGCAGGCTTGCCACTTTTGAGAAAGTCAGGGAAATGGAAATTGTTCAGGGAAAGTCAGGGGAATTGTTCTAAAGTCAGGGAAATTGTGATTAAAATATAAAACATTTAACTTAATTCTTACTGCAATTTTCAAAACTATAAGTTTTGTATAGTGGCTTCAGAGAAACCATTTTTGACACAGTAATACCTTGGTTTATGAGCACAATCTGTGCCAGAAGCATACTTGTAAATAATAGAGCTGTTTTGGCTTCTGGGTCACTGGAAATGATTTTTGAGGCCTCCGGGGGGCTTTGTGGGCTGTCAGAGGCCTCAGAAATGATTTTCAGAGACCCATTAGTGATTTCCGGTTCGTAGGGAGGCCCTTTTGGGGACTCTAGAAGGCTTGGGAAGGGCCTCGCAGGCCCGTTCGGGGCAGTACCAGGCTGGGGGTAAGTACAAGAGCGCCCAGTTAGATCCCCCAAGCCCGGCCCGACCTGCTTCTGCATATTGTGGATTTTCAGTTATCGCGTGTTGGGTCTGGTCCCTATCCGTGACAGATCAGGAAAGAGATCTTGGTGTGCTGGTGGATGGCTCAATGAAGGTATCTACCCAGTGTGTGGCAGTGGTGAAAAGGTCAATTCCATGCTAGCCAACATTATAATGCCTTTTTCACAGAGTCACAGAGGCAACAGGCTGCAGGCAGTCTGTCCATCCATGGGCAGTACCATTGAGAGTCTCACTAGGTTATCTTTTGAGCTGAACCCACAGGTTGCAGGGCTGGGGCTTCAGAAAGGTGAAGTTGTTAAATTTTGTACCTGGCATTGGACGTTCTTGAATTCAAGCAAAGCAGGAGTTTTTATCTTCCTGGATCTTGCCAATATGCCATATAATAGTTGAGTCACAGTACCAACATCCCACAGCCAATGTCTATAAAAATTAACAAGTCCCAGAAATGAGTGGAATTCCTTGGGTGTGATAGGAATGGGGACCATGAGAAGAGCTTTAATCCACTCTGGGGTTAAGTGACGTTTCCCACGAGTGAGATCGAGTCCGAAGAAACGCACTTTCTGCTGTACAACCTGTGCCTTCCTCTGGGACACCCAGTAGTTTGGGTCAAACAGAGAGTGTAAAAGGTTGACTGTGAGGCAAACACACCTGTCAGAATCAGAGGTTGCCAGCAAAAGGTCATCCACCTGTTGCAGAAGGATATTTTCAGTGGGGTACGGCCAAGCACAGAGATCTTGGGCTAAAGCTGTGTCCAAGCAACACAGAAGAATCTGGAAGTTGAGTCTTGGCAACTGGACTTCTTATCTTGAGAGACTGAAACGTTTCGCTGCTTATTCAAACAGCTTGGTCCGTTTCGACTGACAAAGCTGTTTGGATGAGCAGCAGACTGTTTTAATTTCTCAAGAACAGAAGTTCAGTTGCCAAGACAGCTCGCAAACAAACTTACCTGGATGACTGAGAATCTTAACAGACAACACAGACGAATATTTGAACCACTGAAGCCATCTACCCCATGCCACGGAACAGGTAGCCTGCTCTGGGCTGTCCCCACCAGGAGATGGAAAAAACAGGCTATCAGGGTAGACCGGAATGCAAAAGAATCTAATTAAATCAAGAACTGTATATACTAAGCACCTGTGCTCCTAAGGCTGCTGAGGAGGGTGCAAGGATCAGGCAGGCGCCTTGGCAAGTCTTGGATTAGAGCAGGCATGTCCAAACTTTGGCCCTACAGATGTTTTGGACCACAACTCCCACAGTCCTTTGCCATTGAAAATACAGGCTTGGAATTCTAGGAGTTGTGGTCCAAAACATCTGGAGGACCGAAGTTTGGGTATGCCTGGATTAGAGGCACTAACAGCCCTGAGGTCATGCAGAAAGCATATTTCACTAGGCGGGGGTTTAGGCACAGCCGAAACAGATGTCTGTGAAGATTCTCAGTCATCCAGATAAGCCGAAACCAGGCAGGCTGTCCATCCACGGGCAGTGCCATTGAGAGTCTCACTACGTTATCTTTTGAGCTGAACCCACAGGTTGTACTATTATCCCCTTTGCTATGGCAGGTTTGCGATGACAAAGAAGTTGACATTTCCCACAAAGTTAGGCAAATGGAGGGCTGGGGCTTCAGAAAAGTGAAGTTTTTAATTTTTGTCCCTGGCATTAGACATTCTTGAACTCGAGCAAAGCAAAGGTCTTCCGTGCATTTGGACATACAGTTAAAATCCCAACCTGTACCTGCTGCAAGCAAGGTAACATTTAATTTCCAACGTGGGTTACTGCTTAAAGCACAGTAAAATCCAGGGTCAGAATGGGATTCCCCTCCAGTCCTCTTCAGAAAACCCACAGGTCGTGGTTGGCGGGGGGGAGGGGGACTGGGGGAACGTAGAGCTAGGAAGATGGTAGAGGCTACCTTTTCCCTTTCAAAGAGAAACGAGGGAGGGGCGGAGAGAGGGGCCCCCTCCCTCTACGGCCTCTGAGGGACGCATGCGCAAAGGGGTCCTCCTCCGGAGTTTCCCGTGTCAGGACCAGGAAGGAGGTGAGCAATTGGGGGCTGGGGGTGGCATCATATGGGGACGGAGGGTTGAAAAAGGACCGAGGGAGGGGGCCCTCCGTGTGCACGACGGGTTGCAGGTCCCCCCCCTTTCCCCTCCCTCTTCCTCCTTCTGCATTGCACGATCGCTGGCCCTGCAAGGCTGGCCTTTCCTCCCGAGTCCCCTCTTGGGGGAGACAATTTGGGGGGGCTGGAGATGGGGGGTGGCAGGATCCCACCCACCTCCCTGGAGGCAGAACCCCACCCTCCCAATTCGCCCTCTCCCACCAAGGGCGCCTGTAGCTCTCTTTCTTTCGGCGTGGCTGGTCCCGGATTCTCCGCTGACGGGACCCCCATCTTCTCCCCCTGAATCCTCTAGGCACCGAAGGGTGTTTCAAAGGGGGGGGGGGCTGGGAGGAAAGCAACGTGGATCTCCCCCCGCCCCCACGCGTCCCCCATTATTTCCACGAAGTCTGGAGGGAAAACACCGTCCGCCCCTCTTTCTTACAAAGGCGCCGGTCCCTCCCTGGATGGGAAAGAGGAGGAGGAGGAGGAAGGTCAGGGAAGGGGAGGAGGGACAGAAAAGGGGTGGTGGGTGAAAAAGGGAGACTCAGATGGGGGAGAGATGGGGGGGCTGGTGGGGGGGCAAGCAACTGGCCTGGGCCTGGCGATGTCTTTGCAGCCTCTTTTTATGCCTGCCTAAAACCTGACTTGGGGAGCAAGTGAGAAAAAGACCTGGCGGGGGGAGACCCAGATCCATTTCCCATGTCCATGTTCCCAGTTTTTTTTTTGGGGGGGGTAAATTGGCAGAGAAAACAGGATGGTCTTCCTCCCTGCCTGGCTTGGGATATTCCTTGTGTTGCTTCTGTGCCTGGAAATAAAATGTGCTTCTGAGAAAAGGCAGAGCAAGAACAGGGCCAAGAATCTGCTTGGGGGGTGGTGTGGAGGGAGGGGATGAGGGAGACCGGAGAGTTCAAAAGCCAAAATAGAAATAAACAACTGCAATAAACAAGGGCTCCAAATACAACAGGGAAAACAGGCATTCCGATGGGCCTCTTACATTGTGTGATCAGGACTGGAAAGCTTAGCGGGAACAATTTATTCCTCTGGAGCAAATCTTGAAGGGTTTCTCAGGGTTGGGGCAGCATCAGTGAAAAGGAGAAAAGACTTGAACCTGGGTCTCCCAAGTCCAAGTAGGACCACTCATCCCACTAAACCACCTGAAAGTTTCTGCTCTCTGACTTCATTTCAAACCTACAGGGCTTTGAAGACCTTCCTCTTCAAGGAAGCATATGGTGTCCCTATTAGTTAGTGCTCTTTTTTTTTTTCTCTTTGCCTCACTGTCTGCCGCCATCTTGTCCTTTGCTGCCCTTGCTTGGTGGCCTGGTTACTTTCAGCTTTTTAGCCTTTTTAGCCTTTAGCTTTTTGCGCTGTTAGCCGCCCAGAGTTCCTGTTGGGAAGATGGAGCGGGATATAAGTATTTAAATAAATAAATAAATAAATAAATAAATAAATAAATAAATAAATAAATAAATACAAACACACTAAGGCAGAGACTTGTCCACCCAAAGGATCCAGTACCAAAACAAAAAAAGAGCAATATAGACTATATTCGGTCCAATGCAGGGAGGAGTGTTCAGACCTCTGTATTGGAGAAACTAAACAGCCATTAAACAGAAGGATGGCCCAACATAGGAGGGGAAGCAGCTCAGGACCAGAATCAGCAGGACACCTCCATATGAAAGACAAAGGGCACTCATCCAAAGATGAGGATGTATATTGGGATGGGAGACATTGGGATGGAGACTTCTGGGTTGACATGATCAGAGCCATTTTTGATTCTGGCTTCCTCAGAGGCAACAGCATCTGGGAGTTTTAAAAAACTGCAACAGCAGAAGTGCCAGCCTGTAGCCCCCACCATTTCTCTTGTCTCATTGTCTCATGATTCTTAAGTTAGCCAAAAGGTGATTTCATTGTTTGTTATGACTTTCCCAGCTAAGTCTGCCAATTAGCAAAGCAGTTTGCCAATTAAAGTGCTATCTCTTATAACAAAAGCTATGGTTTACCAATTATGCAAAGGTACCAATTAAAAGTTATACAGTGGACCCTTGTGTAACAAACGGTTTGTATAACATAAAATTTGTACAACATAAAATATTCCGAAGATAGGGGAAATTTGCGTAACAGAATCACCTATGGGGCAAATCTGTACAACATAAAAATGGAATCACTCTGTTTTCAATGCATTCCTATGGGAAATTTGTATACAGGAAAATTTGCTTAACATAATTTCATTTGGAAGGAATTAATTCCTTTATACAAGGTACCACTGTACCTGTATACATAAAAATGCTTATTAATGAAGGCTTCCTATGTAACACCTTTCATAACCACACAGTAGTACCTCGACTTATGAATTTAATATGTTCCAAATGCATGCTCTTAAGTTGAACTACTCTTAAGTCGGGGTACCTATCTAAAAAATTGAAAAAATAAAAAATAAAAAATGGAAAAAATATTTGTAAGTCGATCAGACCATATCTAAAATTTGTAAGGCAGCAGTTAGAATGCCAACAGTTTTCCGCTCTTATGTCGAATTGCTCTTAAGTCAAGCTGCTCCGAAGTCGGGGTACCACTGTATTTAATTAATTTCTTATTGCGCAACAAAGTGATGTAATGGTCTATGCTAATTAGTTCTGTTAGAGAAATTAATAAAACAGAGCCTCTTCGGAGGCGCTTTCCTGTTACTTCAGTATCAGGGCCATTTCAGTCTCCTGAAGCTCTAATTTTTGCAGCGTTTTATTCCGAATTTCTGCTACAGATCTACACACATTAGACAGAGAAGATAGGTGGTTTGAGAGAGGGGTCAGGGAAGCCATTCATGTGAGCATTGAAAACCCCTCTCTCAATAGAGGTGGGGGCCTCAGGCACAGTCTATTTGCTGCTTCTCAGGCTGTGCTTTCAACAATATCCAAATTTATCTATTTATTATTTATTTTAGACTACATTTACCCCACTTTTCTCCTTGGAAAAGGGCCCAAGGCGGCTTATAGTAATGAGGGATAGTATGCAGTCCAATACAATACAGTCCAATACATTTGAGATATGTTCAAGTATTGAGAACAAGGAATTGAGGGACTTCTTACAGCATTAATAGACAACATTACATTAAAGCTACAAGGTTATAAGGAGTTATAAACACAAAGTCTATGTGAACCTATAGATGTATATAAAACACACATAATGGTAGACCATCATTCAGGGAAAGCTAACGACCCATACTTTATAGGTTTCTAAACCTTAGGCCATTGTTCACTTTAAGGCTATTGATACTGTTGTCTACCTAAGAAGCCTATTCAGGCCATTGTTCATCTTATGAGCCTATTTCAGACCAGGGTGACAAAAGATCACCAAAACATATTAGTGGTCCCAAGCCCCCCCAAAACATATTAGTGGCCCAAGCCCCCCCAAACAATAGTGGCCCCAGGCCCCCCCAAACTTGTAGGGGCCCTTGGTTTCCCCCAAAACCCCAAACCTCCCCCCCAAAAATTCCTTAGGGCCCCTTGGTCACCCCAAAACCCAAACGCTTAAGAGTAGATATATGGTGTGGGCCCTCTACACATGCGTCTCACGGCGGTCGACCACTGGGCGCAAGTTTCGAGGCTGTGCGGGACTGCCTGTTCCGTCGACTTCCTGTTTTTCCTGACACCCGGCAGCCATAGTTTTTGTGCAATGAAGATTTTCGGGGTACGGTGTGACCCATCTACGATCTCGTCCCGGTCTCCCTGAAGGGCCCACGGTGTTTTGGGGACCCCAGGACCCCACCCGAATCCGTCGTATCACAACACGTAGATTTTTTATTAAAGTTATAAAATTAGAAGGGCTTACCTTGAAGGGGGGAGGGGTGGGCTGCTTTCTCATAATCATCATCTTTGGGAGACGCATCTGGTCCAGCAGCTAGAGCCTGTCTGAGGCCGGCAGCTGCCGCTGTGGGGGTTTTAAGCGGGACTTTAGGCCACACACCTCCCTCTCCTCTGATTGGCTACCACACTTACCCCATTCCATGTGTCCACCTCTGATTGGCCGGGCGGTTCCTCATAGAAACCCCACCCACAATGGGTGGGGATGGGGCGGGGCGGCTGCTGATTGGCCAGAGTACCCAAGCCTTCGGAGCAAGCCAATGAGCAAAGGGGAGGTGGGGAACACGTCCTTGAAGCTGTGTGTATATGAGTGGGTACGAGGGGCTGTCGACTCTATTGAGAAACGGCTGGCAACCATTAGCATCGCCTCACGGTCTCACCGCCTTTCTTTTGCCGCAACCGCAAGATCCGTAGCTTCGCAGACATGACTTCTTACGGAGACGCTACAAACCCTGAAAGAATAGAGGTTACGGATTCGGCATCGGAAGACTGTGTGAAGGGGGTGTCAGCGGCACGCGATATAGCTAAAGCCGTGGGCAAAATTACCAAGAAAAACGGTCTAAAGCGGACGTGAACTGTTCAAGACCTGATGAAAGTGTATGAAACAGCCGCCAAGATCAGCAGTATACATAAAGATTATGAAAAGATCACCAAAATGATCCTTGAGAAGCGTTTGTACGGTACGCCTGAAAATTTCAGAGAACAGATAGAAACATGGATTGCGGAATGGCTTGTGAAAAGGCAGCCTGGAGCGTATGACAATTGGTTGGTCCCCCCAGAGGGATTAGGGTACGAACCGGATGTCGAAAGCAATGGGGATCACGAGGAAGAGTCAGAGCTGTATGTATCAGTAGATTCATCAAGCAGCGGTACAGAGGCTAGGAGAACATTTATGAAGAAATGTCACCCAACAGTTTAGCTCTAGAGGCGGCTGAAGCAGAGGAGCCGGGAAAGGATGAAGAAAATATCTATGAATTTGAAGATGGCATTACCCCTGTAAGTAAACGGAGAGGAGCCGACTGTGGGGTTGGGACAATAAGTTGGTTATGCCTTAAAAAGTTTTTTCAAGGGTTAATTACACTTTTTTAAATATAACAGATGCTGATAATGGATGAGGAAGACAAGCATGTCGAGATAAACTCTTTGGAATCAGATTGCGGATGTTCCTGCTTTTGCAGCAAAGTAGTGAAACCTGAAGGTTCTGAGAAGCCTTAGTTGCTGTTTTATTGAAATGTATGAATAAACCGTCTCATGCTTTTGCGGCATTATAGTAAAAAACTGAAGGCCCTTAGTAACTGCTTTATTAGATAGAAGTGTATCAATAAAATATTGAGTTGTAATAAACTGCCTCTATTAGAGTTTTTTTGCACAGGGACATGTCTCCCCACAACAAATTGCTGAAAAAGGTATACTATAACCAGGGGGCACCAGGTAGTTTCGGAGGGGTGGATTCACTCTTTCGAGAAGCCTCCAAGTACAGTAAAAGTTTAACTAGGAGAAGCATGAAAGAGTGGCTCAGAGATCAAGATGCATACACCCTACACAAACCAGCAAGAATTCATTTCAAAAGAAACAAAATGGTTGTTTCAGATGTGGATGCTCAATGGCAGGTGGATCTAGTGGCTATGCAACATTTAGAAAAATATAACAGAGGTTATAAATATATCTTAACGGTGGTGGACATCTTGTCCAAATATGCTTGGGCAGTAGTTTTGAAAGACATGATGGGAGCTGAGGTGTTTAAAGCCTTCAAGAATATTTTTAAGGAAGGGCGAATACCGCACAATTTGCAAACAGATAAAGGAACGGAATTTTTAAATAAGACCGTTAAGCAGTTATTCAAGCGGCATAACATCCACCATTTTGTCACCCGAAATGAAGTCAAAGCAGCCGTAGTGGAAAGATTCAATCGGACCCTAAAGTCATGAATGTGGAGATATTTCACAGCCCACAACACCTATCATTATGTTGATATTCTACCCGAGCTCATAAAAAGTTATAACTCTAGCTTTCATAGAACTATACAGGCTCGCCCCAGGGATGTTAATTCCTCTAACTCTCTAAAAGTCTGGAGAACAGTTTATGGGCCATATTTCAAAATAAAAGAACGTGAAGTAATCTTCAAAAAAGGTGACCATGTTAGGGTATCAAAAAGCAGAGGCCTCTTTGAAAAAAGTTATGAAGGAACATTTTCACACGAAATCTTCATAATTTACCAAGTCCTCAGAAGAGGTAAGAGGCCTGTATTTCAGCTGGAAAATTATGATGGTGAAGTAGTAGTAGGGGGCTTCTACACCGAGGAGTTACAGAAACTGAATCCCCGGGAAAACAGCCTGTACCGCATTGAAAAAATTGTAGCTACACAAACACGTAGAAAGAAAAAATACCACAAGGTCAAGTGGTTAGGATGGCCTAATAAATTCAACAGTTGGGTGGCAGCCTCAGACATTAGCAGACTTAGAAGGAACAAGAGATGAGCGGCATGGATTATGGCGGATTTTACAATACGCTCCCCAGCAACGCCTGCGCGAAAACTTTTCCCCAGAATACAAATGCAAACTTTACGACGCTGCTGCCCCACTCCTTAGATCTGAAGGAAGTTTGGGAAGTGGGTTTAGTAGAGATACAGTACCCTCGCAGCTGTTATACCATCCCTAAAAATGAATGGTTTTATATTTCTCAGGGGACAGATAAATGAGGATTTGAGGTACACAGAGGATACTACAAGGATATTCAAGATGTTCTGGACTATATGAATGACAATATAAAAGCAGCCATAGATCCGCCAGATTTGCGGCTGGTGCATGATTCTGCAATGGGCAAAGTTAGATTTATAGGCTCGGAGTCATATGACTTTTCAGCCGCTGGTTACTTAGCACACATCTTGGGGGTACCGGCGGAAGAGCCCGTCAAAAAAATAGAACATGCAGTGGACATTACAGGGGGTTCCACTCTCTATATGTATACACGGATATAATAGAACATCAGATTGTGGGAGACTACTTTGTGCCGTTGCTACGCTGTATACCTGTCAAGGGGGAAACCTATGAATATGTTACGGTTACCTATGATAAGCCCCATTACATGCTGATGAGTAAGAACCACATCAACACCATAAGTATTGAAATAAAGACGGATCAGAACCAACACGTGTCATTCAATTGGGGGAAGGTTGTCGTGAGGTTGCATATTCAACCCCAAAAAGGCACGGCTTAGAGTGTAAAGAAGAAGAAGATAAAATGGTTGTGTTAAAAGATTATGGAGATATCAACACTTACAGGGCCTATTACAATGCGCAGGCGGGCCGAGGCCTTCCAGGCTTCCATGGAGCCATAAATATGTATGGGTCAGGCCTGGGTGGAATTTTTCAAGGTCTCTTCCGAAAGGCCGTTCCGCTTCTGAGGAGAGGTTTAGAGTTTGTTAAACCTCATGTTAAGACAGCTGTGTGTAACATCGCTGGAGAAGTAGTGGGGCACGTTATGAAAAAAATGAACCCTCAAGAAGGATCAGGACTCATGTACTTAAAAAGAAGGGGCGGAGTTAAACGTAAAGCATCTCACCAGCGTGTGGGGCCTCCTAAACCTTTAAAAACCAGGGGCACATGGGGTAAAAAAATTCAGAAGTTTCGGAACAGGAAGAGGAGAGGTGGTCGGAAGATAAAGATACTGAAACACTCCGGAAGAGATATATTTTAAAATGGAATTTGTTCACAGTTCCTCTGAAGAATGTGCCAAATCTGAATTGGATATTTTGCAATTACTGCCCACCCAAACCAGCGTCGAAAGCTGCATGTATGTTGAAGTACCGCCTTTATCGGCCTTAACACCCAACGCGCCTCTTGATTTTTTTATAACAGGAAGCAGCGAAGATTATATCGACCTGAACAATACTTTATTGTATATATAGGGTGTAAGATCACAAAAGCAGATGGATTGAACATCGCCGCCGATGCTAAAGTGGCGTTAGTAAACTACCCCATCACCTCTCTCTTTAGCCAACTCGATGTTACCCTCGGAGACAGACTTGTCACCCAGAGCAACAATTGTTACGCCTACAGAGCCATAATAGAACTGATTCTGAATTATGGCGCTGATACCTTGAGCACGCAGTTTGCAGCCGGGGGCTTTTATAGAGATGGTTATCAAACTATGGAAGACACCGGTTTAGGAGCTGCCGGAAACTGGGGCTTTAAATCCAGAGCATTCCACACAGCAGGCAGCTGGAAATGGGACCTGATTGGGCCGCTACACAGTGACCTCTTTTTCCAAGAGAAAATGCTGTTGAACGGGGTAGATGTGAAAATTAAACTCACCCATAGTAGGAATACATTCTGTTTGATGAGCGGAGATGCTAACAAGTCCTACAAAATCAATATTTTAAACGCCTCTTTGTTTGTGAAAAGGGTGAAGGTATCCCCGGCTGTTCGTTTAGGACATTCTGAGGCTCTTCTATCCTCCAATGCAAAATATCCCATTCAACGTATAGGGATGAAAGTGTTTAGTATACCCGCCAATAGCCTTGTGTGCAATCAAGAAAACCTCTTTTTGGGACAATTGCCAAAGCAATTAGTCATAGGATTTGTCAACAACGCGGCTTTCAGCGGAGGATATGCCAGAAACCCTTTCAATTTCAAGCATTATCATGTTAATTTTGTAGCTTTATACGTCGACAGTGTTCAAGTTCCATCTAAACCCCTTCAACCTGATTATGCAAATGATATCTGTGCTCGAGAGTACATGCAACTGATATACACGACAGGAAAAGGCCTGAGTGACAGGTCCCTTTTAATTAATTGGTTAGAATTCTCGCATGGTTATACACTGTACGCGTTTGATTTAACTGCTGATGAAGGCTGTGCGGAACACTATTCTTTGATCAAATCAGGAAATCTCAGAGCCGAGATCCGATTTGCCAACCCCCTGCCCTCTACTATTAACATGATCTTATACAGGGTATTTGACGTGATTGAAATTAATCACAGCAGAAATGTCCTCTTTGATTACATGTGAAGATGAACACTTTGCAGGTCCAAAATTTAATGTGCCAAAACAAGAGTTTTCTAGACGTCTACCCCTGTGAACTGTTACCGAGGCGCCGTATTACCAAAAGACCCACCGGAATAGTGGTGAACACACACCCTCATACAATGCCTGGTGAAGATTGGCTGGCCATCTATCTGCCTGCGAGTGGCCCTGGAGACTTTTTTGACTCGTACGGATCAACGCCTGATAACCAGCGCATTCCTAAAGCCATCAAGGACTTTTTATTGCGACAGAGCAAAGAAATTATGTTCCAGAAGAGGCAGCTTCAGCACCCTTTAGCGGTAACGTGTGGCTACCATTGGGTGTTCTTTTTACAGAACAGAACCAAAGGCCTAACATTTGATAAAATTTTAAAGTTGTACTCTGAATATGTTTCCAGAAATGACCGCATGGTCGTAGGCTTTGCCACAATCCGTAAATGTATAAAATATTGCAAATCCTGCAACATGTTTCAACATGTTCAGGCATGTCTGCCCCTCTGTAATTCTGAGCGCAAAATAAAACAAAGTTATTTGTTTCACATGCCTCTTTTTTATTGCTTTATTTCAGAAAGTGAGCCACGACGGTTTCTTTTCCATCTGTCTGAGAGGTGTTGTGGAAAAGTCTTCCACATTTAGCCAACTGGGCCTTTTGAACCGACTCCTGCAAGGTGGAGTAGCATCGGTTGGCTTTGATAGAGTAGGAATTATTTTTAAGTTTTCTAATTGATCTCTAACAGACGGATTCCCCAGAATAGAGGTGGGCGTGTTTAGTTCAGCCATAGCTTTCAGAAAAACATCCCAGCCTTTAGGCTGCCTCTTAGAAGAAATAACATTAGACTGGGTGACCCCTCTAACTAAATCTAGGATGTTAGACCCTAGCACGGTCTCTCCCCGATACAGGAAAGAACCGCGGGCATCCCACGAAGATATGTCTTTATGTTGTTTTAACTTGTTTAGCAACACTTCTGCATTTTTCTTAAACCTCTCTGGGATGGCCTCTAAAACTTCTTGAACATCCAGGGTTTTTTCAGTGGGGGTGGGGGATGCAGGAGGAAGAAGTGGGGATGGCGAAGATGGACGGGTAGGAGGGGCTTTTTTTTCCAGTTCATCCTGCCTGGTCAACGCTAAAAATCTCTGTAGAACATGGGCGTAAAGCTTGACCTTTTCATACTCGGACAAATCCGTCCTTAAGAGAATTACTCTCATTTCAGAGTCTAGGCGCCTGACTGTCGCTGTTCTGATATTTTCCGGTACACCGCGCAGTTCTTCTATCTGCTTGCTAGGGACCAAGTACATTTTTTCAGCATGTTCCATTTTTCTTTACTTGGCAAAGAGACTGGAAAGCAGGGGAACAGCGAAGCTGAGTAACGGCACTATAAAGCCTCCCGACTGCTTAATTATCCGCTTTTTCTTCTTCAGTGAAATTTTCTTATTGCTCAGCTGTTTGACAATGTTTTGCTTTCTTTTTAATATATTAACCTGTAAAGGTTTGAGAGGAATGTTACCTCTCAAAGTGTTAAGGGCTATCTCGGCAATAGCCGATACGAGATCATCGGTTGCCACGCATAAAATAGCCCTTCTCTGCTGGGGACTGGATTTAACAAGTATTTTCAAGAGGGGCAGGTTTCTCTTTACACTGTGTGACATGCTTCCGGCTGTTTTAGGAAGAACTAAAAGCAGAAAGACAGGGGAAATCAGCGGCCTTTATAACGGGGCAAAGTCTTTTTCAGAGTATAAACGGCCGGTAAATTGGGAGGGAATATCCCCGTGTGCAACCTGTATGTTTCAGGGGTAGTTGCATTTAAATCAACCAGAAGATAGCCGTAAGGTTTTAATATTGCATCATTAAAGGCCTCCAAAAAGAATTTTGCCTTCCTAGGATACATTTGACGGGCCAGAATTTCTATTTGTAATTTATCTCTCGGGTTTTTAAAAAGCACCATATACTTTGGATTAAGACTGATTGTCCGACTCTGCTTCCCCTGACAAAATAAATTTGGAACAATGTACATGATACTTAAATTCTTGTGATGCACATACTTGGTAAATGCTTTCTGAATTTCATCGCTCCGGCAAGCAGCTTCCATAAGATCATCCAGTATCAGCAAGTTAATTTTATTGACAGGTAGTAAGTAAAACATCATCATCGAGGGATGGCGGCAAGCCTTCAGTAAATTGTATAAAAGAATATCTTGACATCAACTCCTTATAAATAGGCTGCCAACAACTATAACACCATACAATATTCTCAGGCATGACAGACAGAATCAGTTCAGCATTTTGCAGCATTTGCTTTATAAAGTAACTCCACAATTGCTAGGCCCAGCGAGAATCACAGAGAAAGGGTGTTGCCATCGCGTATCCATATTTCAATAACCGTAGGGCAGAGTTTTAAAACCATGCACAATCACTCTCTTGTCATAAAAGACTCTTTGAGTCTTCTTTAGTGTCCTTGTTTCTATACAGAACTTTTTTTGTTTCTAACACTACCACGCTGCTGCACAACTATTTCACGTGGGGGCTGTCTACCTTTGTCTGAGACATAAGAAAACACAAGATCTTTGAGACTATCAATGTGTATCTTTTCACTGTTTGTGGCGTTTAGTGTGATTCCTTTTACTTTCATACACACGGAGTTATCAGAAAGTCTGTAGGAGTAACTTTTTGGCCCTGCTGCCACAAACTCTGTAATGGCTAAATGGGCGGGAATTTCACTTGTGAGATCCCCTAAGTAGTCAACTAGGGGTGGAACCCATTCATTTTCACGAGCTACAAATATTACCGAATCTGTATCATGATAAAGACATCTTTCTTGAAGCTTATTGAGCAAATTATAGAGCTCTAAGCGAGCATAAGCGGTGGTGAAGCAGGCAATGAATACGTTGGTGTTACGGGTAGGTACCAGACATGTTTTACCATGCTTCCAAGACACGCAGACCACTTCCTCATCAATAAAATCAAACGACGCTACATCATATTTTTCTGAAAAGACAAGTTGAAAGAGATAATCAGGATCTCTCACAATTTCCGTGTTATTCAGATTTGTCCTTTGAGCAAATTTATCCCACAAGGAATTTAGAAATAATTTAGCAATCAGACGCTTGGCAGGGTTCAAGCTTATCTGCTCAGGGTCTAGTTCTATTCCTTCTTTTTTACGATAATCTTCAATGTAGCATTTTTTGTGTTCACTAGCGACGCACCAATCAGGGTAGCCAGAAGCCTCCTGTTTCCGGCCAAGGTGCATTTTAATATACTCTGAAAAGAGTGTGTCAGACTTATTTTCAAAATGCCAAACTTCAAAAAAAAAAATTGTATCTTGTACCCTTTTTTCAGTGCCGCCTCTAATTCTACCATACACCAGGTACCCACCAGAGTTCTATCCTCGTCGCTGTGTGAACAAGTCTCTAGCTGTCTGTCTTCCGCACAGGCCCTGCACAGAGGAAACATCAGCTTGTCACCAATCTTGACAGGCAACACAGGGGGAAAAGGCCCCGTGGAGGATAAACTTTCACTTTGGCTATACCAAAATACTTCTCAATCCCTTCAAAATCCCTGTATACAATTTGAGGATGCCCTATAGGAAAAAATTTAACTTTATTAATAAATGGATAAAGGCTGGTAAAATCATAATAGTACAGCTGTTCCGTCAGGGCAGGTTTGTAATAGAGGCAGATAGCATTAATATGGCCTCCATAAAGAGGATCTCTGGGCACTGAAGCTTCTGAAAACTGAACTGTAGCAAGGAAACCTTGCAGGCCTTGGTCAGTTTTGAGCATGTTCCGCCACTCGTGTTCCCAAATAGTTCAGTGGAAAGCCACAACTTTTCAGCTTGTATAACCTTTGGGTTTGTACAAATATAAAGATGTTTTGGAGATAAGGCATTTTATCTGTAAGATAATCATCTATGCACAAAAATCCGTACAACATAAAAAATGGGAAACACTCCATTTTCAATTCATTCACCATCTACAACTTGTATAAAGGAAAAATTTGTAAGAACCAACCTCATTTCTCCACCATTTAATTCCTTTATATCTGGATTTTTTTGCGTCAAAGGGATAAAGACAGCCACTTTTCAAGAAGCTGCGCTTTCCTTTGGGTTGCCGTGATAATCAATACTCATAAGATGTTGTGTTAAGGCATTTCTATCTGTAAAATCTGTACATTTGTAGACATACAACTGCTAAACTGAGATACTGGAAGGGGTCTTACAGTCATCTGCAAATTACAGTCAGAACCCAGCTGGACTTCTCCACCATTTAAAGACATGGATCTGGATGTGATCTCGTGTTCTGTATTTGACAGCCACTGTAGAATTTTAACATCTTGTAAACAGTTTAAGACAATTCTTTTTGTAATCATCAAAAGGTTTTGTCTTATTTTTTGGGGCTTAATTTAACAAAAGCCTGGTCATTTGGCAGACATGGACTCTACTCCGCTAAAGTGAGATACTGGCCCTAGGGTCTTGATTTTCAGCAGTTAAAAAATATTTTACAAATATCCTTCCCAATCTTCCAGCCCCAAGGCCTTCGACATTTTCATGGCCATGATCTCGGTGGTTGAGGGAATCAATAAATTTTAGGTTTAGACTTTTAACATCTTGTGACAGACATCAGACAATTCTTTTTGTAAATGAAAATTAGTTCAGGGTCCAATTTTCCCCATATCAGTTGAGAAAAGCAGAAATGGTCCTCATATGACTTGGCATTATGAGCTATAAAAGTGCAGCCCTTGAATGCTGATTTTTTTGTAATGGTTTAAAAATGTGAGGCAATTTTCACTTTGAATGACCATTGTTTACCCGCCCCAAGGCCTTTTACATTTAAACACTTTGTGTGTTTCCATTGGAAGGCTCTAGTTGGATAAAATTAAATTTTCCTGTTTAGACTTTTCAAAGTGACAGAAATTATCTTTCCCCCTTGGTTATTTTCTGGCGCTTGAATCCAACATGTCCTTGATTCAGTTTTCTAACAATGAAATAGGGTCATTCTTTTCCCCTCCTGGTCCAGCCCTACATACGCGTAACAGCCTTTACACCACTCCCTAGGGCGGCACTCTACTTTATTTTCTAAAGCCAACCTCAAATGGCTATGTAGACACTCCTGAGATTTGCAATGTATTTTGCATATATCACAGTACCGTGGTGGGCTCTTATCATATTCGCATTCTGTACCTTTGCAAGATCTACGTATATAAAGACAATTATGATTGTGACTATAAAGAGCATGACAGAGGTAACAGTAATTTCGAGAACCAAAGAACCCTTGGATATTTTTCACACCATAAAAATGGTGGGCATGTATAAAATAAAACATGTTTTTGGAAATCTGTCTTCCTGAGTTTTAAACAGAGACCAGCCTTTCTCAGTCCACCATACAACCTGAACGTGAATTTGTAAATGTGATTCAATCCGAGAAATGTCAGCAAATGATACCTTTCTTTGATCGGACCATCCTAGATCAGCGTTCAGCTTTCTAGCGGCTTGTAGTAATTCAGCATCTGTAGGGTCACCTGAAGCCATAACTCCTAAAAAGCCTCCGGCAAAACAAACGTTGTGGTCTTCACTATTCAAATCTATTAAAAAGCGTCTTTTCTTATTAATGATGTCGCTGAAAGGCACAGACTTTAATTAGCGGCGCTTGCCCCCTCTTGGCGGCTTGATGATGGTGACCACTAAGCGTAAAGCGGCATCTCCGCAAATCTCTGCTTTACTCTGCATGAGGATTTCAACATAATTTAGAAAGCGGAGCATTAAAATCTGTTTGGATGAACAGCAAAACTAAGCTTCTAGCATCTTCTTCAAAAATATTTCAATAGCCAAGACTCAACTTGGCAGATAAACTCACCTGGATGAATGATTTTATCTTCAACAACATAAATTTCACCAAAAACTTTCCATTAAAATCATCCCTGGCCCTTCTTACGGATAAACACCTGGGGTGGGCCTCTAATCCTCCACCCTCCAGTCTAAGCTGGGCCTCTGAATCATCATCATCTGAACCTTTCATCAGTGTTTCTCTGAATCAGTCCTAAGAACTTCTTGTATGGCATTGTGCTCTGAGACCTATCCCAGCCTGTGTATATTGCATAATATTAATTTTTAAATTATGCCAAAAACTAAGGAGAAGGCTCTGATTCTAAATTCCAGCCTTCCCCATTTTTCATAAAACGTAATGTGATTTAATTATGCCCCTTGCCCTTCCTGGGGTGTGCCTCTGATTCTCTATCCCATCCTTCCCCATTTTGCATAATATGAATGTGATTTATCATCTGAACCTTGCCCTTCCTGGGGGTGTGCCTCTGATTCTCTATCCCAGCCTTCCCCATATTGCATAATATTAATGTGATTTAAGTTATGCCCTGCTTCTGAAGGAGAAGGCTCTGATTCTATCCCATCCTCCCCACTTTGCATAATATTAATGTGATTTAAGTTATGCCCCGGTTCTGAAGGAGTAGGCTCTGATTCTCTATCCCAGCCTTCCCCATATTGCATAATATTAATGTGATTTAAGTTACACCCCTCCGCTTCTGAAGGAGAAGGCGGGTATGATTCCCCCTCCCACCCCCCATGAGATGTGCTTTGTGGAAAAGGCCTGAAATGGTCCCCCAACTGATCAGAAAAAGGTGAATGAGCCTGTGATTCCCCCTCCCACCCCCATGAGATGTGCTTTGTGGAAAAGGCCTGAAATGGTCCCCGACCCGATCAGAAAAAGGTGAATGAGCCTGTGATTCCTCCTCCTTGACTTTCCCTAATTGTATGACTCTGCAAAAGTTACCACACTCTAAATAGTTGTAATGAGTTTTAATCTTTTTGACAACTCTTTTGAGATCAGCCTCCAAGTTCCCCAGCTGCCCGGTCATCACAGCCCCCCAAAAATTCTTTATTTCTTCTTTGCATTTTTTAAGATCTTCTATGCCCTCATAATATGTATCAATTTTAACCTGGACCCTGTGGTGATATTCTGAGAGCAACCATACTTGGTCTAAAGGCTGCTTCTCTGCAATGGATTCATAATTTGGCCACATCTCTATAGGACTATCCAGCTGAGGGCTTGCAGAGCCGGCTGATCCGGCTGAGCACGTTTTTTAGCACCAACAGCGGGCTCTCTCTGGGTCTCTCTCAGGGTAAAACCATCCGCGGTTTGGCTAGCTGAAGTGCCTGCAGCATCAGGAACATAGGTGTAAGTCATAACCCCTGGAAATGAAACCAAAAAACAGTTATTTCTAGCCCCCCTCTCTCACACACACACACGCACACACACACACATGCAGAAACCCAACCATTGATTACTAATTTTCTACCATGGTAACCCACCCACTCCCCCTACCCCATTACACCTGCTGAAAAATGAAATCTTACCTCCAGAATTTGGAAATGTAACAGACTTCAGTGTGATTTTTTGTGGAAAATTGTATCTTGATGGATCTAAAAATAATTTTTATTTATTTATTTTATTTTGTTTATTATTAAATTTCTAACCCACCCATCTTCCTGTAGGAAGGGTGGCTTACAACGGGCTGATCAGTTCAGCTAAAATACAATACAAAGGACAGATATGACAAATTTAAACAAATACAGTGGACCCTCGTATAACAAACAGCTTGTATAACATAAAAAAATTCCAGAGATAGGGGAACTTTGCTTAACATAATCACCTATGGGGAAAATCCATACAACATAAAAATGGGATTACTCCATTTTCAAGGCATTCCTATGGGAATTTGTATAAAGGAAAATTTGCTTAACATAATTTCATTTGGAATGAATTAATTCCTTTATACAAGGTACCACTGTATAACAAATAACACCCTATAAATGACAGCCCATGCTCTACACAAAGCCCCCCACCCACCCAACCCTTCACCGTGCATAATAGACAGTCATAAGTCATAAATATATACCCTTCTGCAATCTAGGATCAGTAGTTTTCATATTGTCCATCAAAATTTCAGCTGGGTCGTCGCTTTGGGATTGGGACCCTTCTCCAAGTCCTTCCGTCAGGTCAATCAATTGGGCTGGGGTTGGGAGGGGATGGGGGGGAGGCAGGGGTAGGGTGGGGGTGGGGTGGGGGGCAAGTTGGGGAGAATATGTTGGGTCAGTTTCCAAATGCACCGGCCTACACATACAGTATATCACTTATAACTCTAGCATTACTCAAACAATTAAATATTATCCAAAAAAAGACTTCTGAGCTGCGGGCAAATATTATCCAAAATTGCTTCCTCAGAGTGCCGTCCAGCAGAGCTGTTTCGGGTGGTCCAGGACCTTCTTCAACTGAGAAATACGGAGGAGGTTCTGGACCACTCAGCAGCCCGCCAGACGAGTTTGCTGTTCACTTTGAGGGAAAAATCGCTCAGATTCGCAGGGAATTGGACTCCACTATTGGTGCAGAATCAAGGGATGTGTCCAGTGCGCCGTGCTTAGGTCCAGTATTATTGGATGAGTTTCAATTATTGAGACCCGAGGATGTGGACAGGGTGCTTGGATCTGTCCGTTCTACCACCACTCTGCTCGACCCTTGCCCTTCCTGGCTAATTGAAAGATCTGCCAGGGGGGATCGCACCTGGGTCCAGGAAGCTGCAAATGCCTCATTAAGAGAGGGAGTGGTCCCTGCTGCCTTAAAGGAGGCAGTAATTAGGCCACTCCTAAAAAAAACCAACCTGGACCCAGGGCTGGTGGGTAACTACCGGCCAGTAGCGAACCTCCCTTATTTGGGCAAGGTGTTGGAGCGGGTGGTGGCCGGACAGCTCCAGGCGCTGCTGGATGAAACGGATTTTCTGGATCCATTTCAATCTGGTTTCAGGCTGGGTTTTGGAACAGAGACTGCCTTGGTCGCCCTGTACGATGACCTTTGCCGGGAGAGAGACAGGGCGAGTGCAACCCTGTTGATACTCCTGGACCTCTCAGCGGCTTTCGACACCATCGACCATGGATAGGCTGGCCAGATTGGGAGTTGGAGGCACTGTTTTGCAGTGGTTCCGCTCCTTCCTGGCTGACCGTGTCCAGAAGGTGGTGCTGGGGGACAGTTGCTCCGCCCCGTGGCGTTTACGTCATGGGGTTCCTCAGGGCTCAATACTGTCTCCCATGCTGTTTAACATCTACATGGAACCACTGGGAGAGGTCATCAGGAGGTTTGGGCTGAGGAGTCAGCAATATGCTGACGATACTCAGCTCTACCTCTCATTCTCCACCAATCCAGGTGAGGCGGTTTCTGTCCTGAACTCGTGCCTGGGCCAGATAATGGACTGGATGAGGGTTAATAAATTGAAACTCAATCCAGACAAGACGGAAGTGCTGTTAGTGGGTGCTTCGCCGACAGGTTAGAGGGCCACTTCCCTGTCTTGGATGGGGTTGCACTCCCCCTAAGGGACAGGGTCCGCAGCTTGGGGGTGCTTCTGGACCCTGGTCTAACTCTGGAAGCCCAGGTGGATTCGGTGGCCAGGGGCGCCTTCCTTCAGCTGCGGAAAATATACCAGCTCCGCCCCTACCTAGACGAGCAGAGCCTCATGACAGTTACGCATGCGCTGGTAACATCCCGTATTGATTACTGCAATGCGCTCTACGTGGGGCTGCCTTTGAAGACGGTCCGGCGATTGCAACTGGTTCAGAATCGTGCGGCGCGGCTGGTGAGTGGTGGGGCCGCCAGAGATCACATCACGCCGATTCTACGTAACCTGCATTGGTTACCAGTTGCTGCCCGAGCCCAATTCAAAGTGCTTGTCTTGACATATAAAGCCCTAAACGGCTTGGGACCTAGATACCTGAAGGACCGCCTCCTTCCATATGAACCTACCCGGCAATTAAGATCTAGCCAGGGGGCCCTCTTGAAAGAGGGGGTGAGAGGGATGGCTTGTAGACATAGGGCCTTCTCGGCAGCTGCCCGCAAGTTATGGAATGCCCTCCCAAGTGAGATCCGCCTGGCGCCAACATTGATGACATTTCGGCGCCAGGTAAAAACCTTCCTGTTCCAGAAGTTTTTTAATTGATACAACATAGACTGGGGTCCTTTGATGGCAATTTTAGTGATGATTTTAGTATAAGGTTTTGCTGTTGTTTTAATTATTTATTGATATTTGATGTCTTAACTGTTTTAATTCCTTGTTGTAAGCCGCCCAGAGACCTTTGGGTAGTGGGCGGCATATAAGGTGTAAAAATAAATAAATAAATAATAAATAAATAAATGGAAACAAATTGATATGTAAAAACTAGGCATATGTTAGAAGTAGAGAGGGTAACTAAATGATTTATTTGCACCAGCCTTCATGACAGAAGACCTCAGGAAAATTCTACTGCTCAGATAGCCCCTCTTGACTAAATACAGTGGACCCTTGTATAACAAACAGCTTGTATAACATAATATTTGTACAACATGAAAATTCCAGAGACAGGGGAAATTTGCTTAACATAATCACCTATGGGGAAAATCCATACAACATAAAAATGGGATTACTCCATTTCAATGCATTCCTATGGGAATTTGTATAAAGGAAAATTTGCTTAACATAATTTCATTTGGAACGAATTAATTCCTTTATACAAGGTACCACTGTAATTAAATCAAATACAGGTTAAAAGAGAGGATGTTTTAGGTTTAATTGATAAATTGAAGATCAACAAGTCACTGGAGCACCCCCCCACCCCCACCCCTTAATTAACTATTTTCAGCCTGGGATTTAGTTTACCATTAACTGATCAAGTGCCTAAATTTGTATATTTGAAACCCTTGCTATCAACGGATGCAGAAGAGAGTCAGTAAAATGATTACTGGACTGGTGCACCTCCCTTATGAGGAAGTGCTAAAACATTTGGGGGCTCTTTAGTCTGGAAAAAAGGTGCCAGGGGGTGGGGGTGGGATATGATTGAGACGTACAAAATAATGCAGGGCATGAGCAAAGTGGATAGAGGGATGATCTTCTCCCTCTCACAAAATACCAGAACTAGGGGACATGCACTCAAATTGAGGGCAGGGAGAGTGAGAACAGACAAAAGAAAATATTTTTTCACCCAGCGTGTTGTTAGTCTGTGGAACTACCTGCCACAGGCTGTGGTGATGGCCTTGGGCCTGCATGCCTTTAAAAGGGGACTGGACATTTTCCTGGAGGAAAAGTCCATCACAGGTTACAAACCGTGATGGAGATGTGTAATCTCCAGGTTTAAAACCAGGGTACTTCAAGGGACAGATGCAGGGCCATGATATCATGAGACAGAGATCTAGTCTCATGCGCTCCCAAACGCATCTGGTGCGGCCACTGTGAGATACAGGAAGCTGGACTAGACAGGCCTTTGGCTTGATCCAGCATGGCTCTTATATTCTTATGATGTGAATTGCAAAGAGCCAACACTGTGGCCCCTTGTATAACAATCAGTTTGTATAACATAAAATGGAATAAATAAATAAAGCTCCTACTGCTTTTGTTGTGCCCAGACCCCTTCTTTAGGCACAAAGCATCATAGCTGGAAAATAAACCAGACCTGCTTGGTAGAAAATTTGAAAGGGGAATGGAAATCCATTTATTTAAAGGGGCCCCTTTCCCTCTCCTCCAATGCCTCTTGTGACATCTTCTATAAAGCAATGCCACAAAACCCAAATGGAGCTTCTCTTTCCCCAATTCCTCCTCCTGCAATTCTTTTCGATGCAATGATAGAGATCCAATCCCGTACAATGCAGTAGTACTGAATCTACTCTTCCATTCAAGAACGTGTCCTCTGAGCTGGCCACTTCCCCTTTCCAACTTGGAGTGCTGATGGAAGCAGGAAATTATTCCTGCATGTAG